>VXAC01009004.1:1782590-1848230 GCA_013399225.1 Rhipidura dahli | reverse complement strand
AAAAAAAAAAAAAAAAGATAATTTGGAAAACCCCAAATACCTGTTATGGTGGAAATTTAATTAGACCTAAAACTAATTTGAAAGTGTCAGCAATATCTTTTCTGAAGAGCATTTAGGTATACTCCATTTAATAATAACACGACATGAAGTAAGTAATGAAATTATGACCGTGGGAGTAAAAATGGTTTTAAAAGAAAGACTATTAGTCATACTAAATACCACATGTTTAAGTGACTGCCACTGCATTAATAATTATAGTAGTTATCACTTTTCAATGAAGAGAAAATGTATTCAGATTACTAGCTCTATTTAACACAGCAAAAAGAAAGACAGATTTAACAAATGTTATTGTGGAGTTGGGGTAGTCATCTGCCAAATTCTATTCCCATTATTAGCAGCCAACTTGTCTTGAAGTCACTAAAAATATGGCTAAGTAAATTGTTATTCATACTAACACACTTTATTGATAAAAACCCAGATATGTATAAATAGAGAGAATTTAGGAAAAATTAATTTTTTCATCTCTTTTTTTTCTTCTCACCTTACTCCATCTGTTCCAAATATCATAGACATTAAGAAAAATTAAAAGTTTATTGTAGTTTCCATTGTTTTATGAAAAGTAGAGTTTTCACATAGAAGAGATGGACATAAAAAACCCTGCTGTTTCAAGTTCTGTTTACTATCAGTAACAGATAAGCTAGAAGTGCCTTTACATTAGCAGATTTCTTCAGATAACCATTTACCATGATTAACCTGGTTTCCTCAGGATTGAAAGATCTCTCTAGTGCTTTTCCCACTTGTCCATTAGACTGCTTGGCAGTCTTTAAATGCCAGAAACTTATGATCGAAAGAATGACTGCCTTGGATATAACCTGAAACTATATAGAAAGCAAAACACCCATTTCTACTACAAAAATTAATACAAATCTATTGCAAAAAAAAGTATTGATTGCAGCCAATGCAATCTTGCATTCACTGGTGCAAGGTCAGATTCTTCCAAAAATAGTGCTTATAATCCCACTAGAAATGCTGTGAAGCAGATTCTGTCTATCACTCCCAGGAAATCAGCCTGCTTGTTACTCCTGGGGTGGCCAGAGAGAAGAGCAGAGGTGCCCCATTCTGCCCTTTTAACCACATATATGCATTTTCCAACTGCCCTTTATGCTCTTTCCTCACCACAGCTACTACTGCTGCTACTTCTCTGGAGAGGTCTCCTCAACACAGAGAACAGCCATGAGGTTCATTTTGCTCCAAAAAGCCACCTGTGATGTATATTATGGAGAATCCGTTCAAAAGATCCTTTCGTGGGTCACTGCTCACCTCCCTCACTACTGTAGGTTCAATTGGATTCACCATCCAGATTTGCCTGGCCAGTTATTAATTTCTAAGGCAGCCAAGTCAGCAAATAAAACAAATAAAACATAAAGGTCATGTTTCAAACCCCCAGGCAGAATACCACAAGCTGAATGATCACACTGCCCATTTCTGCATAGCTGTCAAAATAACCGTGGCCCTGCTCACACTCTGGGCTCATTTGAGACATCCACCTATGGGGTCATAAAGTTATCAGGGAGCACTTGATATTTTCAGGGCTTCTTCCCCCACTCCATCCCCTTTTGACTGATTTGATCATTCAAAGACCTTGTTAAACTTAAATATTCAAGACACGTGCTTTCATAAGTTCAGCATTTCTTCCTCCCTTTAGCAGAATTTCTCTCAAAGGAATTCTTCTATGACACTGTGAGTACCAGAGAAACATGCTGCTGTGTCTCTCGGATGAAAACCTTTCAGCACCATCATGCATGTAGCACTCCTGGTAAAACATCTCTTGGAGACAGCTAACCTTGGCAATCCTGTGAGCAAAAATATTAGTAACAAAATGAGTCTACATGGTGGGCATATGTGTCTGCTGATGTTCCTGTACAAGAGGCCTTCATCTCAGACTCTGCCCATCTTCATTACTCCATCAAACAGATCAGTGAATTAACTCATATTTCAATTCACACTACAGTGACTGAGAAACAGCACCAAGTAGAGTGCACATAGGAAGTGCAAAAACTTCTGTTAATAATAGAAAAACAAATTTAAATACCTAAGGATGAGTATTTTTTCAATAGCTATTCCTTCACACAACATACCTGTTATGTCATACTTTTGCAAAAGGTTCCTTGCACAGGGAACACGTAGCAGGACATTCCTCTTGTGTAAAACTGCAAGTTGTACAAACTCTTTCTCCTCAAAAGCTTATTTACCTGCAACCAGGAAATAATCTTGCAAAAACCAGTTCTGGTCTAAATTTCTGACTCATTCAGAAGGTTTTCGTCTGGGTGAAAAATTACCATTTATTTGAAATAGCATTTCTCCTGCTTTGAGTTTTTCAAGTGAAACAGTCATTCAAACTTTGGAAATGGGGTTGAGATGGATGAGATTCACCCAACGAAGCCAAATCAAAACTGAGTTCTGTGTGAAAGATTTCATATCAAGTGTAGAGAGAGCACACAGGCTGGAGTTCCCAGTTCTCCCATGTATGGGAAAGGAAAATCCCTCACTGTAGGTCTACAAAGTTCTCTTGAAGAGAAGAAAGATGCACACAGGTCTGCAAGTTGACAACACAGCAGCCAGATGGGACTCAAGAGCAGAATCTCACACCTCTGGCAACAGATTACTCAGCCCTGCAGGACTGAATTCACGGGGCAGGGACAAACCTACACACTTGTGCAACAACACTAACACAAACTTCTCAGTGTAAATAAGGTGCATCATGGCACTAAGTGCAGGAGCACATAAGAATAAATTTTGAGTAGGCATTCCAAATAGCAGAGATGCCTTCTAAAGTGTTTTTTTCTGGTTTGAGGTGGGGTTTTTTCCCAGTGGTGTCGGTAAGGATAATACTTACTTCTTTAAAAGTCCTTCCCTTGCCTACATGCAGTCATACGCCATTAATTCAGAATAGCTGCTCTTACAGCAACATTAACTGTTGTGATTTCTCATATTGAAACTTCTGTCATTCTCCTCCACTGAGAAAAATCTAAATTGGTAACATTTATTTACACCTTATTTAAACAAAGAAATTCTGTTCCATTTCTGTTGGTAATTGGGCCATTTTTGTTAAAATTCACTTAGCTCAGCCATACTAAGTTATGCAAATTAATAGCAGTCTATTAGCCACATTGCCTTCTTATGAATCAATTAAGTTTAATGTCCAAACCTGAAAATGAGCAAAGAGACATATTTCTGCATAATGAACTCTGAGAAAAAGCCAACAGATGTTCATAAAGTCTCACTACATCTATCTACACAGGCTTTTAATGGAATATATTAATGTTTATATAAGAAATCTCATCTCCTATATTTTTCTAAAATTTGCCTCTACTTGAGCCTGAGATTTAATGAACTCATCAAGGCCACCAACCATACCAGGTTTTGGGTTCTTTTTGTAATGCTTTGCACATCTCTTACTCCTACTGAAATTCTTAGCCAAGATTTCCACTTTTCCTTTCCCAGGACAACTACTATTCTGAAATTAATGAATCTTCTCCTGACAACTGTGCAGAAGTTGTCTGGAGTGCACGTGGCTCAGATGTCCTGGTACACGTTCCAGGCAGCCTGAACCCATGACAGACACCTTCTTCTCTGACCCGAGCAATCTGTCAATTCTGCTTTGGGTGTTTGACATCCAAGCGTGGTTTGCCCTTTGTTGCTGCTACTGTAAAAGTCCTCCAGAGAGCTCTAAATTCTGCCTGTTTTCTTCTTGGCTCCCTGGAAAGCCTTAACTGCCTAACCAGAGACAGTCATTTCAGCAACAAAAATAATGGACTTCTCAGTTTGAGGAACACACAGAAAAAACAAATGTTAACATAGATCAGTCCATAATAGACATTTTTCAGGTTTTATTCAGGGTTTAGTTTCTTGGTTGTTTGGTTTTTTTTTTTTTCTCTCAACATCAAAATATTTAAACCTATCTTACAATTTTTTTCTGATTTTTAGTGAAATTTCTACTGAATGTGATATTTCAGAATTAGCAGCTGATTTTAAAAAATTTAAAAAGTTGCCCCTTCCCATTATTTCTCCTTCCCCATATATAAATTATCCAAAAATGATAACACAAAATTATGAATACAGTCTATCTCCTCTAAACTGCAGTTTGGACAAATTTATTACTAGCCAAGTAATAAATACTACCCAGCATTTCAGCTGCCTTTCATGCATTTGAATGTACTTCCACATATAAAAGGCACTCACTACTGGAAAACATTACAGCCCTGATTCAGAAAAGCAATTAAGAGCATTAAAGAGGCGTTTTCCTGCATAAACACTTAAAACAAAAGGCACAACATCAGAAGGCATGACAAATTTGGAAAAAGAAACAGTTGAACAAATATAAAATATATGGGAGATAAAGTCTGATTGATGTCAAGGTTTTGAAGGGTGTTTCAGAAGGCTTCTGTTATTATTCTCAAGTTTTTCAGAACCTGTTTTCAGTTCTTATTTCAGGCAAAAATCTTGCTACCATTTTCCATGAGAAGACAGATCTCTCAAAAAAGATGAAGTATTTTTGATGTAGGCACGGACTACAAATGTTTCTCTTTTCCCTGAACTTACTCAGGTCCCTCACTGGATTATTTATAAACTAGTTCAAGTCTTTCATATGGGGTCTAGATACAGAGGTACAAATTGGCTGGCATCTTCTCTTATGCAGAACAGGCTAGTAAATCTTTATTTGTGTGACAGAAATCATAAATTATGACTCTCAACTTGATGTGGTCAGAACAACAGGATGCTGCATCTCCTTAGTTACCTTTCAGACTTGTAAAAAACCTAAAGCTTGCTTCATGACTAGAAACTCTGGAGCAGGAACACATGACTGCACATAGAGGCTGTAGAGCAAAAATGTTCCCAGCCATCTCTTCCTGGTGAACTACTGCTCTCTTCAACATCACTATTTTTACACAGTTATTTAAATGTGAACACAAGTAACTTCAGTCTACATCACCTGACTCCATAATTCTCTTAGCTCACAACACTTCTCTCACAGGAGTCACGGGGAACTACTTTTGTCACTTTGTGCTTTCAGCAGCTACACACATCAACAACATGGAGTAAGAATGCATTTAAAAAAATTAATCAGGGCAACACAAAACCTTAACCTATAATTTGAGAACACTCCCTTGTTCTACAATCCACTGGCAAATACACATTTCCCAAATTTATGTGACTAGAAATATCTCCTAACTATTAACAATTTCTACCAATTTTTAAAACTCCTACAAGGTACTACTGCAATTAAGAACAAAACATAAAACAAGCATGGATGGGAATGAAGTACGGATTTTCTCATCCAAGACAATTATTTGTTGTTCTATAACTGTCTGGCTACAGAATTGCAATTTGAACTTTAAATCCTAAAGTCTGTTGGCAACTCCACAGAATTTGGAAAGATGCAAGGAGACAGGAGCAAAGTCTCTATGTTTCCTGCTTATGGCTTCAGCTCAGTATCATCAGAATCTGTTCTGGTTAAACTAAAGCACTGGATTAAAATTAAACTAAACCTATACTAAATCCTTCCACCTCCAATTTAATCCTAGCATGTTTTGCTTTCTTTGGTATGGAGAGCACTGGAAAAGCTTACCCTTTTCTTTGTAGCAGCCTGTTTGAGGTCCCCTGTGTCTTTCCACATTATCCTGTTCCCTAAGACAAACAACCTTAGGTTGTACTCTACCCAACAGGCCATAATTTCCAAATTTCTCACCCCTTTGGTCATCTGGACAGTATCCACTAGTCCTCATCTTTCCATCTTGGCTCCATAAGAAAAACAGACATGCTTAAAAGAACAGAGTGGTTGAAAAAAAGGTATATACTTGTGTTCCTATACGACTTGATCACAGTAAGTCATTACATTCTTCCCTGGTTTCCATCTTCCCCCAAACATGTTGCTATAGGTCATCAATTCAGAGCAATTTAGGGACACTTGAGAATTTGACCAAGATAATCAGTGAAAAGATAATACTGAACAGGAATTTAGGCAATGATCAAATGATTTATGCAGAAGATGCAATGAGCCTGGCCCAGGCACTGACACGAACACCCTGGGAAGACAAGCAGCATCCCCAAACTACTCCTGCTCCTGGATGACAGTCACCAAGTCACTGCGAGGTGGAACCTTGTTGCTGGCCCTGAGAGCCCCTCAGATGGGGTTCACCAGGAGGAGAAGAGCAATAATGCACCGGCAAAGCTCAAGGGACAGAGCTTTGTGTAATCTGAGGAGGGAGGAATACTGTGTGTTTACAGCCCAAGGTAATATAAACAGCTATTTTTTATTCTTCTCTCTTCTTTTTTGTCTGTCAGCTATTGTTGAAAGGGAGTCATCAGGAAATATTTATACAGATGTTCAACTTTGATTCAAGACACAGTTTTTGTGTCTACTAAAACAACCCTATTTTACAGAAAAACAAAACCTTGTAAACCACAACACAAAAGTCACATAGGTTCTACAGTGTTGTCTTCATAATAGTAGAATTTCACAATATAATTAATGAAATCTTTTATAACTTTCTATCTGAATATTTAGTTTTAATCTTAGTCCTTAAACTACAATCTTGTGAAGTTAACAGACTTCACTTTTTTAATAGGATTACATAACCAGAAAAAGATTTTTTTTCTTTTAATGTGTTAATCAGTTAAAGGGTTAATCATGATGATGCTTATTTGGTCAAATTCTGGCTTCAGCATGCACTGAAGCAAATGAGACAGTTCATGCCTCTTGACATTACTGTGTACCTTGCCTGACTCCTGACTAAACAAAACATTACTTTGGACCCAGAATTAAACATAAGCTCTGCAACAGTCAAACCTTGGAAGTTTGCATGTCCTCAGGTCAAAATCACGAAACAGAAATTTCTCTAAGTCAGATCTTACGGTGAGTACAAACATTTAAAAATGTAATAATTCTTACCTTGCTTGGGAACAAAATTAAAGAAATACATCAGTATGAAGTTAATGTACCACATAAGCATCCATCAGTCAGTAAGGCAGCAAACTTGGTTCTCACAACTCTTCTCATTTGCTAGAAACTATAATACAAGTATGAAACAAAAGAGGTTGAAGTGCTGCTGAGCAGCTGCACATTGCATGGACAGGTTAGGGTCACACTGACAAGAACTGTTGTTTTGAAATTTAAATCAAGGGGGTTTATTTCATATTTATGACATTTCCAGTGACATGTAGACAAGCATTCTCTTTCTAGTGAACTATGAGACAGTTTTCTCTGAAATGGGTGAAGTCATTAACTGCAGTTTATAAGTGTTAGCTTCCAGCTTATGGAAAAAACAAAGCTGCAATAGGGAGCTGTTCTTCAGAAGCAGTTTCTCCATGATACTTTATTTATTCTGGCAATATTTGGAAGGCAGTTCCTGGTTCTTGACAGAGAGTTTGTATTTGTACTCTACTCTGACACTGCTGAGCACTACGCAGTAAACTGTCCATACAGACCACTGTATACATTAGTAAACCTCAATAAAAAGTCAGCCTGCATGGATACAAATCTGATGCCCACAGCAGTGTGGAGAAGGCAGCTTAATATGTAACAAGAGAAAACTAAGGTCATCTTTACAGCATCATCTTGTTATTCTTCCTTTAATCACCAAATCTGTTCCTTTCATCTACTCAGTGACTTTCGAAGTTACAAGAATATTTTCACTTCCCACACAAGTAAATAGGTATAATCCAAAGAAAGGGAAACCCTTTTAGCACAAAATATCTGACAAACTAGTAACTACTTACCAACATGTTTATGCCAAGCAATGGAGTTTGGTGAACAAACTGTGGAGGAAGCAACAGCCCCAATTATCTGAGTAAATAGTATCACCCAGCACTACAATCTTGTGTCGTAAATATGCACATAGGATGGAGTTACTGCTAATGTGGAATTTTAGCATTCCCTAATTCAGGGTGCTAACTGTACAATTTTAATAAATGCCTTTTACTGTAATTTCTATATGTAAAGGCTATATGTATCATGAGTATACACAATATATAAGAGACCCACAAGAAAGCATGGGTCTATTACCTACAACGACAAAAAGATCTTCTAGAAATCTCAGTGTTTCTATTCCCCAGGCAGACACAGACAGAGGAAATTATATAAAACCATCAATTGTATAACCTACTAGCCCACTCAACAAAGAAGTTAATTTCCTCAAAATTAACAGGGATACACAGCAGTGCAAAGGAGACAATTAATGAAGGAGGGCAACAGGCAACACTTAGTCCCAACAATTTCTTGTATCAAAAATTAAAACAGCAGAACTAGAATTTACAGTTATGGAAATTTTCCAGCTTCCTAAAATAAAAAGAAACTTAATTGAGCTACCATGATGCTGCATAAGCACATTGGGCCTTCCATTTGAACATCACTTCAACCCTGCTGAGCAGGTGTGTGCCCACTGCAGCCTCCTCTCAGGCTTCCTGCTGAGCCCCTGCTTTACTTTCCCTTTGAACAGAGACTATTATCTTTTAAAATTAAAACCTGCTGTCGTCCATTTTGACTGTGACTGCCATTCTTTCATGCAGAAAACCAGCTTTTATGGTTGCTGGTGTGCAGGTCTGTGTCTTACTCTGTCATGAAAAAGGGCCTGAAAGACAAAAGCAAGGCTGCACCTGCATGGACCTCCACAGGTCCATGGCAGCTCAGTCAGTACTGCTCCCACTGCCCCACAAGGCAGAGGGCAAACAGACCTCACCCTGTGATCCTGCTGGCTGCACTCCACCACAAAAACACAAGCCTGATATTTACTACAAGAATTTCTCTGCTGATTCTGAACAAATGCCAGCCTCATGTAAATCCTCCCATGTGATGCAGCCATCCCAGCCTCTGTCTCCTGGCTTGGAAACACAGGAGGTGGGGTGTGCTGAGGGGAATGGAAATCACTACTATTGAAGTAACAGATTTAGAGCCTCAACAGGGCTCCCACAGCCACTGCACATCCCAAGAGCATTCAACGGCTCTGTTGTGCATCTGAGGGGCACAGCAGACAAGGAGGGAATTCAGCACGAATGTGAAGATAAAACATCACTTGGTGGTTATGTGATGTTATAAATTGCCATAACGTATGCTGGCAGCTGTCACAGTTCTTCCACATTACCATTAAGAAGATAGGCTAGAATGGAATAAAGACAATTTTACTGGCTTGATGAAAAAAGAAGATTCAAGCTCCCTAAAATGTGCTAGACTTTGATGAGGTCACAAATTTGACAATGAATTGCATTGGGAACTCATTACTCTCCCCACCACAGTAATAACCAGGGAAGCTCAGAACTGATCTCAGGGCTCATGCTGTGCAGTCCAGAAAGTACAAAGCCAAATACATGCAGATACATGGCAACAACTGTCTACATATATATGGAATTTACAGCTGGAAGAGGCTAAGGCAAGGACTGGAAAAAGAAAAGTACTAAACACAAGCAATGAGTGTCTCAGAAGCAGCTGAGTAGACAAGAGTCAGTTCAACCTAATTTCACGCAAACACTTTAATTTCAAGTAAACCATTGCATACTGAAAGCAAGTGTACTTCAGACATCTCAGTCAGTCTAGATCAGAACTAACAGTTCCAGGCATGAAACAGTGGTTTCCTACAATATCTTATGAGGATCAGAGCACTTTAATATCACAGGTGACCTTTACAGAAGTCACAGAGAAATTTCTGCAATTTAGCTAAACTGATTTGCAAATTAACTTATTTACATCAGAGACAGCCACTAGTACATTCTGTTAAGTGTGGGGAAATGGAAGCCAAACCAAGCTAAATGAGTACTGGGCACTCTTTAACTGATTGAAGCATAGTCACAGAGGCTTGCTACATGGATTCAGGCAAATCAGCTCTAGCAAACCATTTAGTTACATCAGTGCCAATTCTACAATTAGGCCACAAATAGAATTTTCACATTTCACATTGCTTAGTTCACGGTAGTAGAGCTTATGGGAAAACAAATGCATTCCAATGAAGCAGAGAGCACAAATGCCCATTTCAGCCCACATATAGCAGGATTATATATAAAACACTCAAAAAAGAGTTTACTGTGTCCAAATGAATGCATCTCTCTCTCAGCTATTTTTAATTATCTCAGCCTGTATCTCAAATTATTAAAAAGATGGGGAACTTAGATTCCTAATATTAGATTCCTAGTTCCTAATATTCCTAATATTAGGTGCACTGACTTGCATCTCTAGTCCACGCAGCTGAGAAATTATATAAAACATTTGAGAACTTTACAGGCAGATTTTGTGCAGAGGATTCTGTAACAGGAAAATAATGGATCTGCAGACAGCATTCAAAACTAGATGTAGTTCTCTTTGCTGTCTTAAGATTGTTAAGCCTAACTGTGTTTGAAAAGAGAATAATACTGCCACAGTTCTGAGCTGTGAGTCTGTGGAAGAAGAAGGGGGTATGGACTTTGCCCATTGATCCTGTATTACAGGATCAGATATCCAAACTCATGAGATGCACCACTAGCTCTACAGATATAAAGACCCTCATGTACAGGAAGAACCTTGCTGATGAATCCTTCTACAGATGAGCAATGGGTTACCTAAAATTAGAGTCCTCAAATAATAAGGAAACTAAAAAAGGGGGAAAAAAACAAAGCAGAAAAGTGAGTGAATTAGAAAAAGTAGAAAATAGCCCAAAGAAAATCAGTTTGTTCCAAAATGTTTCAAATTCATGAAATAAGGGTGATGATGATGATTCATATGCTTGAATTAAAAAAAGAAAAATCTAAATTTAGTGCATAAGTAGAACTGTCTCTGTGCATACCTAGGCAGAGTTTGCCTGTCCACACAATTATCAACAAGGCATTCTAAAGTGAACCTGGAATGAAAAGTGTCATATAATCATCATTCACACATACCAGTTTTCATATGGTTGGTTGTTCCATTTCTTCCTGTTTGTTTCAAAATAATTCAAATTTTCATAAAGTAGTCTGATTATGAACACAGACAAAGCAGTTTATCAAGACTGACACCTTAATTGCCATCACTTATAATTCAGGAAAAAGGGTATTACAAATCTCCAAGCTTCATTTTTAATTTTTACTGTTCCTCTCCCTGCATCTTCTTCTTAATTGAATGAATACATGTCTCCTAAATCCAGTAATAAAAATAATAAAAATATATCCTAGGAGTCCCTTTTTTTTTTTTTGGTAAACTTGTAATGTGGTTGTAAGAAATGGGTTTTCTTACATATAGTGTTTATGATTTATAATGTCTTTTTATACACACAGCAACATAGAAGAGGTGGTTTGCTTCATCATTCACTTGACATGCCTCTCTAATTCTGATACTGTGTAAAGAAGTCATGCTTGTAAGTAATCTAGAGCTGGAAGTCCTTTGCATTGCTGTAGGAGTCTTGCTTTATTTTCAAGGGGAATTTTGGAGTGAACTGTTTCTGCTATGGATTAGTGCCACACTAAAAGTGGAATCATCATCCTTAGTATCAATGTTCTTTCAACAACAGCCCTAAAACAGGTTTTCAGATGGAGAAAAAACCTTTGTTAGGGTATATCAGCTCCGAGTGTACAAGACAGTCCCTTTAAGATAATTTTATTCAAGGCCACTTTAATGAGTTTGAAATTAAAAATAAAACTCTGCCACTTAGTGGTTTTCCTGAATTTTAAATATTAAACATTCATCTTAGTAGTCTCTCTTCTTCTTACATGACCTATTTTTTACTTTCCTGTGAATGGAAATAAAAAACAACTCAGTGTTCAGTTTTCTTGAAATTCACCACATAAATAATATTCTTAATATTGCTACATACGGGTACATAATAATACACATAATTCAGACAGTTTTGCCCAACACAGTTATACCTCAATGCCACATATGTTATATATTTGCAGACATTTAACTTCAAAATCTTCTATGTAAAAAGCTACAGATACTGCACAACAAGCACCACATTTGCTAGAGAGTTATACATGAGCACAGTGTCAGAACTGTGAGCTATGGACTCTCCAGAAAATAAAAAGAAAATGCACAGGATCCCATTCTAAAGCTTACAGATGTACACAGAATTTTTGCCATGGAGCTATATCTTCAGAGAGACTCATGGTAAACTCAAATATTTTATATATTGCTTTTCAAAAGTAAAAAACCAACTGCATAACTACACCTAAAAAGACTGTAGCTTTGTACAAATGGACATTGAGGCTTCTCCCTGCCCTCATCCCTTCTCTTCCCCCTGCAAATACTTTTATTTTAATCAGCTGAAGAATTCCCAAGGACTGTGATAAATGCAAATATTTCACCCTACAAAACTGTTAACATGTTTTATTTCTTCCCTAGGCAGCAGAATAAAACAAATCCAGAAGCAACTATAACCAACACAACCTACATTTCAGGGCATCACCAGTTGCTTAATTTATAGTCTTCAAAGAAAACACCCCTCCCCAACAAGCCTTTTCTCATCTTGACCTTTCTTTTTATTTAACTGCCATTTCAAATTCATCACTTTTCTTCAGTGTCCCCCAATTAGATTTCGTCTCTGAGATCCTCTCTGCTCAATATCTTAACATATTTCTTGCAGATTGGTTTCCTCCTTATAGGTGCACTTCCATCCTCTAGCATGCTTAACTTATCAATCTGACAATGCCCACTTTGTCCAGCACTCCCTGATATTCTTGGAGATCCTTTCCTCAGTCAGATATTGCCAGACTGGTGCAGGGAGCAGTGTACTTCTTTTAAGCACAAATAGCCTTGACTCAACAGAACAGTACTAGGAACCCAAATCTTTACAAAAAGCAAGGTGAGTATTTATCTTGATAAGTCTTGAAAACTTCCATTTATTAAGAGTTTTCACTCTAACAAATATCACAGGAGTGAAGGAGGGCCTTCTTAACAACTCGTGCCAAGTTCAGTTTAAAATTCACTGCAAATCATTACCACGGCTATCAGCTTGTAGCTTTTCCAGGGTCAAGCTAGTCACTCATGCCAGCAATGTGCAACAACAACTAGGAACACTCAGAACTATTTTTGCATGTTAAACTCCTATAATGGAAGGTTTGGGGTTTTAAGTTGTACAGGGAACATGAAACCAGATCTTTCCCACACTCCGGGTTCAGGATCAGCTTTGCCAAATTCAGAACAACACACAATATCAGCACAGTACATGGGCAAAAGAGTATGTGACACACATGAAGTTATAGTTCTATAAATTTTCTCTTGCCAAATACCTTACAGTTGCTTTACTGTTTGGGAATGTGCATTGAATTCTAAATAAAATGTTATATGTTGTGTTAAGTTTTGACGTTACTTTGTACTAGGAATCAATGCTGAAATCCAGATCTGCATTACACAGCTATTAACAACACACTAGAAAGGCATTTTTCAAACCCCAAAAACCTCAGAAGAAATCCCCAAAACCCATCCATTCTCTGTCAAAAGTATAGGCAGTCATCACTTCAGGTAGAAAAAGAAACTGAGCTCACTTTTTTATCCTGCACCTTGTTTGTTCCAAAGCAATTAACTGAATGAAGAAATTTGTTGCCTGTCCACGATCACAGCCAACTTAAGGCTTGCCAACTGCTGTCTTCTGGAATTAATTCAGCCAATATTGTCACATGCTTTAAGCACATCATCAAATTTTGGCCAGATGTAACTAAATGTTTGTTTTGTTTTGCTTTGTTTTTTCCCAACATAGAAACACCTCAGCCAAACTATTAAAGAATTTCCTTTAGTAATTCAGTATAGCTTCCCTAATATGTATTTCCTGATATAGTAATTAAGTATAGCTTCCCCTTGTGAGGGAAAATGAAAAAAAAATCAAAACAACATCATTAGTGCCCCCAGGAATCTTCGAAGCACTTCAACTTCAATGGCAATGCTCTTCCTCTCCATGGCTTTCACATTAGGTAACAATTCACATTTCCCATCAATAAGCAAAATGTTTGGCTATGTTTCACAATAAACTTTTAAACAACATGTTACACATCTTGCTCATGAAAAAGCTTTCACCATATATAGGACAAATTCACCCATTTCTACAGGGACAACTTACAGCTACAGCTCTTGCACATGAAAAGCGGGACACAAAGTTGGGTGTTATTTCAGAATTAAGGATTCATTTCTATTGAAAAAAAATCTCATACCAAAATTTACAGTAACTCAATTACAGCACTGCCATATGCTTAGACAATACTGATCTATATTATTAACCTATTAAAAAGAAGCAAAGCATAGCAACTAGCTTTCACTAGCTAATGCAAATGCTCCTGAAATACAAAATTAAGTGCTACCATAAGAACTGATGACACTGGCCATGCCCTTGGGATCTTGCCCTCTTTTTCTTTCTTTTTTAAAGTCTGATAAAATGCATCCCCTAGAAAGCAGCTAAAGAACATAACCAAAAATCAACATGAGATCATTCAACATATTTATCATTCTAATATACTGCAGATCAAACTGACAGTGGAACCAACTGTGAAGATTGAACAATATTTCTCACTTTGAGACTTCAAGTTCTGTTGTGCTAGAATTTAACTGTACAGGCCGAATACCAAAGGGCTTGGCACACATTCAGTGAACAGTATTAAATTCTACAAATGTTTTACTTAATAAAATTTTGGAGGAAAAACTATAGCAGACCAGTATGTGCCAAACCTCACCTTAATCCATGATCTTAAGGGTCTTTTCTACTGTTCTATTATTTTAAATCAATCTCCTTGTGTTTACATCCAACAAAACAACTTTTACTAACATGACTGAAGAGTTTTCTTCCATGTAGACTTTGCCTCAGTTTGCAAAATGGTCACTCTTTCCTTACTCAAATCAAAGTTTTCTTTTTTTCTACGTTCTTCAGGTGTAGGATACATGCCTTCTTCTCCGAATACACTCTTCCAACTCTGCTCTGCCAACACTACTATCAATATATTGAGGATTTCCTCTCATACTCATTACTGCATACATTCAAATTACTACACAGTCATAGATCCACTGAATGAAAAAAGAAAAAAAAAAAGTGACATTATTATGTATGCTTCAATTTTCAGGCACAGAAACCAACAAACAACTCCCAAACTTCTTTAAAAATTGTCTAAGCTCTCCTCTGCATATATTTTACAATTTACAAAAATACGATTCCTTCTTTTTTTTTAAACTCTGTTATTTGAGCACTACTTTGGTTTTTTTATTATTATTATTTTTATTTTCTAAGGTAAGAGAGCATTTGTATCTTCCCAGTTTGCAGTCAAGGGTGAACCACAGAGATATAAACCTAGACCTTCAGAACTCCCTGCTAGCACTTTAGTTCCTGATCCCTCTTCACTCGCAATGTCCCTCCTATCCTGACCAAATGAGTTCATCATGATATAATCCCTACACAATTCCCAGCTTTCACTGTATTATGACATTCTGCATAAATGTTGGTTCCATGGTTTTGTGCTTCTCATTAGTCAATATTCCTCTCAAGAAGCAGAAATGCATGAACTTAACTTGAACTGATCCTCTATTCCTATCAAAAAAAAAAAAAAAACTAAATGAAAAAGACAGAATAATAACAACACAGGCTGCAATACTTCAAAGATGAAAAAACACTGTGTGTGTTGTCAACATGACCTGATGTAAATGACTGTCAAATCTGATTTTATCTAATATATCCCCTTACTAAAGCTGAAGAAGAGAAAACTGCATCCCTGGGAGACACGACTTTCTTAAAATGTCCTATAAAATATTATAAAGAATGCATGTTTTGACAAATAGGAATAACTTTAATTGGCCCTGAGAATCACCACTGAGATAGTAATTCACAGAAAATAAGCTGCCTTAGACTACATAACTCCTTTAGGCTTCTCCCATGTTTAGTGAGATATAATTTATAAAGAATGGAACACTACTGCTGTTATCAAACATTATTAATTACTTGAAGCCAATACAGTAATATATATGCATATCTCCTAAGATTGATCCATCTTAGCCTAAAAAATCAAGATATTAATACAGCCCATGAAACTCTACTCAAACTTACAGCCAGGAGCTGAATTAAACATTTAAAAGCAAGAACACTGAATTAAGTAATGAAATCTAGGATGCATCTTCTTCATTAAAAGATTCAAGGACAAATGGGGAAAAAAATGGAAAATAAAATCTTACTGACCATCGATCGTAATTACAGGTCAGGAACACCTATGTGTTAATTTGTTTATAAATGTATGTGTGGGTCTGTGCATGTACACACATCTATACACACACAAAAAAGATATCTGCATCAATATTTACATACAGATAAGAACACCTGAGGTCTGAAAGCACTAGGATCCCAAACATTCTCTCTCCTGTCTCACGCTCACATTTCACCCCATTTTCACACTTCTGCAGTGCACACAGCTGTCACACTGTACTTGTCTGAACAGTAGAATTGCAATGAAAAATTTAGGTCACACGTTTTCCTTTAGCCTCCACTTTTTCCAAGACTTTCCCAGCCACAGACAAGGCTTGGATTTCTGGAGGCAGCGTATTACTCAGAGTGTGATTAGGGAAACTGTAACAATTACCTTGTTATTTTAAAATTGCTTTGCCAGTAAGCAAACAAAGTAAGATTTGCAAAGTTTGTTCATTGTAATTACTAACACACACCTCCTGATCTCTATTTGCAAGGAGCATACAAACAGCAGCATCACAAAATAGGAGTTTAATATTTCTTTACATTATTTTAGAAAATTAGCTCTTGATGTGTGAAGGAAGCAGGTATCATTTCAAAGAGGAATGCCTTCATCTCACGAATCTGTCAGGACTGCAGTGTGAGAGGTTGCTCTAATGAAATACAAACCCAACATAAACTACATCTGCACTTCTCTAGTGACTAATGGATACATTTCTGCTACTGAATACTAAATTTAAATGCCTTTAAATTGTTGAGAATACAAAGTCATTGAAATTTTGCAGGGTTTTCATTTCAGTAAGTGAGGCAAGCTATCACACTTTCAAAGAAAAACTGCTAACACAGCTACTAAAGTGGTGTTAACAGTAGATGGGTACCTATGGCTATTATTGCACTTCAAGCCATAGCAAAATGGCAACTTTTAATACAAAAGCATTGGAAAGAGCAGTAATTCAGAAGTACTAGAACAGCTAGTCATTAGCTCAGTGACAATGCAAGATACTCAATGCAACACAGTGCTGCTGAAGAGTGAAGAAACAAATAAGAATCAATTCTGAGAGCCTTCAGTGTTAGTTTTAGGAGACACTTACTGCTGTCACAGCTCCTGGATGGAGGTGCAGACTGTACCTACTTACCGTGGCTGTTTCAAAAATGTCATAGCCTAGTGCTTAGGGAAGTAATTTTGAAAAGATCAAAAGATCAAAGCTCCCATCTCACTAAAAGATTAAGGAAGTGGCAATTGGAGCAAGAAGTTTAAATAGATAAACCTGCAGTTCATAAAACCCCAGCATCTTCCAGCCTTAAAACAGCGAACATCAGTTGAAAGAAATACACATGCAACCTGAAATATCTTTGTCAGTTTTAAGGTTTGGCTGGATATATTGTGATAAACCAAGTTAATGAAAACATTTCTTTGCTTCAGTCCATAAGGGTTCATTTTTCCCCAAGACATAGTTTTCCCTGTTATTAATATTTATTTTCATCTTTAATTGCCCCAGTTCATTTTTTTTCTGCGATCAAAGCACCAACTTAAAAAATGCAATGACTAACCAAGGAGACCCTGTAGCTGCAATGCATCAAACCAGTTTTGTTGACCATTCATGGGTCACTGCAATATTAGTTTCACATGCCTGTTCTGGAGACAAATGACAAACACAGCCATTTTTTTTCCAAGCTGCACAGATATATCACCTAGGCAATCAGGAAAATAACTCTGTCCAGCTGTCAAAAGTCTCAATTCTCAAACCTGAAACTATATTCAAATAGTCTCTAATACAGCCAGCAATAAAATTTGCTCTCCAAAGGATTAAGATGCCTAAGGTGTTTAAATCAGTTTAACATAGAGTATTACCAGATAATGAAGAGATAATGAGCTATACAGCAAAGCTGATGTTCAATACCTACACTTAAATCCTACCGTGTTTGATTTCTACCCTAAAAAGTGTTGATGTCATTTATTATATGCCTTTTACTATACACATTTTTGGTTTTAAACCATGAAAATATGAAACGCCATCATTATTAGATAAAAGGACTTAATTTTCCATTGTAGGGGAAAGAAGGTTGGAAAATCAGAATTTACTTCTTTAGAATAGGATAGATTCTTTCAGCTGGAAGGGACCTACAACAACCATCTAGTGCAGCTGCTTGACCATTTCCCAGCTGAATCAACAGCTAAAGCATGGTTTTAAGGGCATTGCCCGAATTCTTCTCAACCACTGACAGATTTGGGACACTGACGACTTCTCCAGGGAGCCTGTTTCAGTGTGTGACCACCCTCTCAGTAAGGATATGGCTCCTTGTGTCCAGCCTGAACTTCTGAGGTAGCTTTGAACAATTCTCACATGTCCTGTTACTGGACACCAGGAGATCAGCACCTCACTCTCCACTTCTCTTCTCAGGAAGCTGTAGAAAGACAAAACTCCATCCCCTCTGAGTTATTTATAATTTTTTTAAATAGTTTTGCAGACCAAGGGAAGAATGTTCAAGGTGAAGTTCAGATGCGCTTGTGCATCAGTTACATCCTAAAATTCAAAGGAAAATCTGATGGTAGGTGTCAGATCTAGAACTGCAAATGCAAGAAAATTTATTTTCCAAATGAGATCAGAAACCAGGAAGACAAATAAAGTTCTTCTCCAAACCATATCTGGATTAAATTTAGATTATTTTAAAATTTCTGTTACAAAAAAGACCTAAAATGTGTAACACTTTTGATAATACCAATAAAAAATACCAAAGTTAGCTCTTTCAGCTTTTAACAATTATCCTGTGAAAATGAAGATACTGCTGAAACGAATTATTAAACATAATTTCCATTCATATTAGTAGGATTACCAACTACCAATAAAGAATATTGCTCATCTTCAAAGTTCAGAGAATTTTTAAATACCCTTGTAAAAATAAGGACTATTGAGGACATCTCCTTTGATATTGTCTAAGAACTGAAGAAAATTTATACCCAGACATTTGTATACTTCAAAAACATGTTTACATTTTCCTGTGATAATTTTTATATCTACATTTTTAAAAAATTAAAATTCCATTATTGCACAGGCTTTATAGCAAATATTAATTATGACATATTTGATTACCCTCAATCTTACAGTACACAGCATATAAAAGCCCAGGATATTTTGTGAATGTTCACGATCTCAGAAATTACTTAGGCCAACAGAAATGTGACTAGAAGACATTATTCCTCCCCCACCTTCCTTCAGAGTGCCCAGCAGCAGGATGCTGTTGGGGATGGTTAAACTCTCACTCAGTGCTGCAGCAGGCACCAACAGTCCCCTGGCAAAATTGTTGGGAACTCAGCCTGTGCTCTGCATTATGGAAACAACACGTACCCAGCACTTCACAGCACTGCTCTGCAGCCCTCTGTCACTCTACTAAATTTCACCTCCTCCAATGCAATTTTCTCTGCCATTAACTGAGTTTCAGCATTTGATTGCTGCTGCTCTAAAATCCCAGGTACTATCAGATCCCTAATCCTGGAATAGCCTTGTGCTTCTATCAAAACAAACATTTTAGTGGGGTGGAAGTCATTGCCAAAGAAGAATTATTTCTCTTAGGCTAAGGAGTAAACAGTTAAAGAAGTATACTGCTATATATCTACTATATCTTTAGTACTCTAAAAATTATCCAAGTCAAATGCAAAATCTTCAAGGGATACTTAATCTTTTATAAAGACTAGGCAAAGTGGAACAATGTAATTCTGCATGCTATACACTAATGAAAATGTAAACACTTTAAACTATACTTATTTAAAACTATACTTATATATTTCAGAAATGAGCCTAGATCATATTGCATGTCATATTTCATGCTATTAATGAACTTTACCCCATTATTCTGCATTGGGCCAAGAGACTGTTCTCTGTTTACAGCATTTTGCCAGAATATATCAAAGATCCAATATCTGAGCTTCACCTAGAAACAATAAGAAACTACAAAAGGCTGTCTGTAAGAAGAAAGAACTGAATTATCACACTACTGTGATAATTAACCTACTAGTAAAAAGACCAAAACCACAGCAACATCTCAGAATTTTCAACTCAGAAGCAGCAGGGGGAACAATAACACATTGCTCTAATACATAATTGGATAATCTGATTTTTAAGCTTCAAGCGACCACTTCAGCCAAGAAATCTGTAAAGCAAATCACAAATCACATGAAATTTTTGTGACGAGATGGCATTCTATTTTTAACACTACTGATTAACAGATGGAAGTGGAGTTTCTCCTTCGAAACTCGAGTCATCATAAAGCACCAACAAAGATGTTAATTAAACAAATTAGTAGAACAAAACAAAACAAAAAAAAAATCCAAAAATGTGTGATTTCATATTCATACTCTACAACTATTTCTATAGTACTCTGACAAAAGTACCATTTAGTTATATCAACATACACATCTCTGTATCACTATAGAGAAAAAAATGTACCAGGTCATCACTACAACTTGAATCCCTATGATCACGTTGATAAATATTGCCAAGCTAAATTTATATTACTATGTCCTTGCACATCACCCCAACTGAATATTTTGTTCACCAGTATAAATTATTTCTGACACGTGAAATATTCTCATGTGTCAGCCCTTGCATCAGGGAAAAGGCTCTTTGGAAGTAAGAGAACACATAAGACTGGACATAGTTCCCCTATTTCCTCTGCATACAAAATTATTGCATAGCCTCGCTTAGCATTTCTTTAAAATAAAATTTTAATTCCTATGCAACTACTGATTTATACTGGAAAAGTGTGTGCTTGTGAAAGAACTAGAATGTGTAAAGGAACTGTATAAGAAATAGACTAAGTAGAATGACAGCTGATAGCTTGATATTCTGGCTATTACCATACCTGTATTTTATTTGCCTAACTAATTTACTCACAATAAACAAATAAAAAACAACCAAAACCCTGCAGAAATCCCCACAAGTTTTTACACTGAACCACTAAGTTTGTGTAGACCATGCTGACAGAAGTGAGGTCTAAAGAAAAGTTTAGTAAGGAGAATTAAAAGGGCACATACTACCCCCAATGGGGGCTAAATATAGAGAACATAAACCCTCTCTTTCCAGTTATGGCTGAAGGAAACTGTCTTTCCCTAAGATGAGCCATGAATCTGAAGCATATGAGTAGCAACTCTCTCTGGAGAAATGAACAATGCTGAAACAGCACTTGATAATGAGAAGAACTTGTTTCTTCCATCTTAAAACTACTGGGCATTTCTTTTATAAGAGATTATTAAAATATTAAAAATTTATAGAGGGAGCCTTTCCTCTTCTGTTATTCTTCTACCCCAGTTGCAAGGCAACTTCTTAGGAATAGACCAATCATGTTCTGCCAGTGATCACTGAGGGAGAAAAGGATTGACAAATTTTACACAAACTTCTCTTATAGCATATTAAAGTCCCTACAGTGAAGGATATTAATCAAGGATATGCAATTTGTCTGAGTTCTGAACTTTTTGGATTGTGACTTAACACAAATTCCCCAAATCAAGCAAAAATGCTGATTTCTTCACAGGGTATTGATTGATATATTTACTTTGGACTAGGTACCAAACACCTGAAGAACAAAAGGACCTTGAAGATAGCAGTTTTCTTGCAGCGCTCATTTCATATTCTGACTGCATCACATGATGTGCATGATAACGTGATTCCTCCTCACCTGACAGTGGCACTGAAACCTATACAATATTCACAAGTTGGGAGCAATTCCTCCCACCCCCATCTTAATCAGTTTGAGGATAAATTCTCATCCTCAAAGTAAACCATTTAAGAATTTTACCACTGTAAACAAACATGACAAATACTACATTCTGTATTAACTACATAAAAGAAGAGAACGTGGTCTGCCAGATTTCTCAATCAAAAATACTTCTCACATCATTACTATATTGGGCTGTGTCTAATTAGCTGATTTCCACTTCCAGTTACACCAAAGCAAATTCAACCTAAGTCCATTAACCAAATTATTTTATAGTCACTGAAATACAAATCTGGCTGTATGCACGTACACATACCTAACAGCATCTATTTCTGAAATGACAGGACAGATCATCTCTGTGTCATTTATGTCAGAGCCACGACAAAAGCCTTTTCCCAGATGAATAAGTGACAGTGAGAAGGCTGTTTTCAATGGGAAGAGGAAGCCAAGAGCTGGCTTGTTTCCATGGAAACACTAGCAGCATCAGGCAGAACAGCTGTAGAGGAAGAGGCAGAAGTTAGGAAGGCAGAAATCTTGCTGATTTTACCTCACTGATATGTCAGTACCATCAGAGATCATCTACACTTAAGGTAGATTAAGACAGTTCATGTTATATACATCATGTATTAAGCTAGAATTTCCAATGAGGACTTTTAAAAGCCAGCATGCCAGAAGTAAATTAAAAAAAATTACTTGCAATGTGATTTAGTCACATGTATACATGAAGCTACAGTGTATGAATACCTGAAACAGTAACGCATTATGACTTTTGTCATTAGAAACATTTTTTTTAAAAAGACAGCTCCCATAGTACAAATGCTTCAAGCAGAATGATCATTTTTCAACAATTTAATGTAATTGACTATTTTCCCACTTATAACAAATTCAGTGCTTTGATTACCAACAAAAGGAATACCCTCTTTGAAGCATCAACCTTAACTATTTTCTCTGTACCATTTTCAGACAGATGTCTGCCTAACTAATAACTGAATGGTAAAATCTAAGGTATACCTGCTTTCCTGGGTGAATAAAGGACAGAGTAAAGGTTTCCATTTATGTATTAAAGGGCTTCCTATCAGTTAAGAAAGCAAACCTTTGCTTGTCACTATCAATCTACAAACATATATTCTGAGATTAATGTACCTTCACCACACCATTCACAGTATTTCAGACTACTGCAGCAGTATTGTTTCCACCAAAAATAAAACCTGTCTTGCATCAGAACAGGCAAAGCTCTAAAAATATAACTCACTTCAGTCATTCACTATAGTACATTGACAGGCTTCCTAAATCAAGGCTTTCTTGACAGGTATCAAAACAGGAATCTAGGTACCTGGAGAAAACGTAAACAAGCCACCAAATAAAGACATAAGTTATCTTTGATAAGAATATTCTCCAACATAATTTCTGTATCTTTAGCCTCTCTAGGGAATCTGTAAAATCATATTTTTCCCCTCTCCCACCTCACTCATTTCAGCTGATTCTTCACATCACCACATGTTCAAAGCTGGCGTAGATGCAATGGGATGCTGAAAGGAATCTCTGACAATTTAATGTCATGTAAAGCAGTAGACGGAAACTTTGTACTTCCCTCCAAAAATACCACCTATTGCTCAAATACAGCTCCCTGTGATATAAATGCTATGAAACAGCATTTATATTTTTAAGAACACTTGCAAGATGTAAGTATCTCAATGCCTAGGCTGATGCAAGGCTTTCGTGGGTTTATTTGCATTGCAGTGAATATTTGCTTACAGCAAACTTGACAAATACTTGCTAATTAGGATTTATTTTTCCTTGTAAACCAAGTAATTATGATCTTTCCTAGAGATAAAAACCATAGCAAAGGGGCCGTAGGTTGCCTTCAGCTGCTGCAAACAGCAGTGCCAGCTCGAGTGCCCTGGGCCACGCTGAGTCCCGCACTGCTCAACTACCCAAATTGGCAGGTGCATTCCCCTCATCCATGAACAGATTTACAGTCTTCTCAAAACATTAAGGATATATAGCTATGGACTTGGTGAATCCCAGGGCCATTTTTGCATTCCTGCACTCAGTACAGGAGTAATCAATAATCCTTAGGAAAAATCAATGACAAATACTAATTACTTCTTTAAGCAGCATCATTTCTCAACTATTTTTCAAAAGTAAAAAGGCTTTAAAAGTAATTACTTTGAAATATGATATCTGAGATGAGCATTGGCATTCCAGTTCCTGCTGGCCATCTGCAGACACTTTTTGAACTCAGCATTTAATATTGCCTCTGGTACTTTCTTACAAACTACTTAGATGTATCTTTGTGCTTTACTAAAGCAAGCAAGTACCTGGCGCTTGCGAGCCAGTGGACACCAAAATAACTTACAGATATTAACTAGCAAAACAGTGCACATGTTTTAGTCAGGTAAGAATTAGGTGTCTGTTTCAGAGACGTTTAAACCACACAAAGATTCAGTTGCCCAGCACTCCTCCTATGACAGCACCTTACCCCAGTAGCTTTCCATATCTACCCACCATAGCACCGTGTCACACAGCCTGTTGTGAATGATCATTCTATTAAGCGTGGGGGAAAGGAGTATGGCTGCACTCTTTAATTTCATTTCATGGTCTATGAAATCCAAAATGATAATATGAAAGCAGAAATAACATTCAGACCTAACTCCTGAACTTGGGAAACAAAGAAAAGTGTTGCAGGTTTCAAAGCAATCATATGTACATGGATTACATTTTATATTTACAAGCCCCATGTTAAGTAGATGTCACTATCTCACTATCAAATTGCATGCACTAAAAGTTGAATTTCTTTAGAATCTCAAATAAAGTAAACCTTCTTGTCAACAAACTAGCTCCACTATTTATATAACATCACTGGATGGTCTTGCTAGAATAATCTTGTGCATGCACTATCCCCGAAGAGGTTACCATAGCAACTTATATTTGAATTTCTATAAATTTCTATTTTTAGAGATCACAGTTTAGAATAAAGAAAATCACAAATATTAAGTACCATTTCATTAACAGAAAATATCCCATTTTTATCAGCATCATAATTCCCGAAGAAGACACTGGTGAACCTAAATCAGTAATGCTAAAAGAAAATAATTACCACAGTTCTGAGGAAAGTTTACCACTAAGCAGCCCCACCATAATCTAAGTGGTGTGTGAGTCAGTAACTAACACTGTGAGGCAAAGATTGATGTTCACAGAGTTTTGTCTTGATTTCAGGAAGCCCAGGATTTCACTCAAATGTTTTTAGAGTTAGTCATCACCTCAGCTGACATAAAACAAGAGTGTTTTTGCCAGAACACTCAGAAAATAATGGCTCTTGTTTCAGGTGTGGAAAAACATAGTATCTCAGTTCCAAACTAAGGTTACCATCACCTTAAATTACCGTGTTCAAGACTGCTTACTAAGTGCCTGGGAGTTCTTAACTACAAATTCACTTTAATGCTTTAAAACTCACCAGAAATTCTCGCAATTGTCTCCCTACCTCAAGGATCAAGTACAGATCTTGAGAAAATGAAAACAGAGATTTAGACGCTGTTGTTATGGTTCTGACACTGCCTTACTCTGGCTGCCTGGGTTTGAAATCAGAATAAAATGTTTAAAACCAGTTTTTGAGTTATAAAAAGTAAATACTCTTATCTTCTAAGAGACTAGTAGTGCCATGTTGCAATTTCCTACTTTAGTGTTAATTACAGTATGCATTTTGCAAATTTGAAATATCTTCACCCGAATCACTAATGGTTCTAGTAGATAGAAATTTGGAAAGCAAGTGCCTACAGGTTCTGTCAAAGACTGGGCTGAAAACCCAATTGCAATTCCAGGACAAAAGAGCATGTCTACCTTCCTATTTCTCCTGGTATCTTCCAGTTAAGGTTTACTCCATACTTCTCAGTTCTCCAGCAAAGTTGAGCAGGAAGATTCTCTGTCGTAAAAGCTGCAGTTTTGACATTGTCAACAACTTTCCACAGGACAGTAGGTGAAAGAAAACCTGCAGGGCAATCACCACATACACTACAGTTTGTCAGGAAACTGACAGCCAAATTTTCTTTAAGATTCAGAAAGCTGAGATTCGAGATGTGGGTATGTCACTGATGAGCAAAGATAGACACTTCTGGTAGCTTTTCTTCAGAACCCATTCTTTATTAAAAACATATTTTAAGAATCAACTGGAGCCAGCTGTCAAGGGAAAACATACTGGTAGGCAACCTTCAAAAACATAAACAACATTGGCACTCAGCAAATGACAGCAATAACTGTGAAGACTTTTACTTTCTGTTTAACTTACCTCACTAAGCTCATAGGGTGAGCGGGCACAAACTGCATCATGCCATGGGGTACAATTTCAGAAGTCACTAAAGCACACATTTGTGTGCATATCTATGAGACTGCCAGCGGAATAAGTGGAAATGATTCGGAGATTGCACCCACCATAACCGCACCTTCTGCAGAATGAGGTTTAGCTCTGAATACTTCGTGGAAATCCTGATAAATATGCAACAAAATACTTACTGCCATTTGATAATCAAACATTTCCTATTACAAGTCCTTTGTCTTGTATTGCAGGGAGGATTTGATGGAGGTTGCTTTCCTGGTTAAATTAGAGACACCACTGCATATTTCTCTCAAAGGGATTACAACCATTTGTTTGCTCCAAAGCCCCGGGTTAGAAAGCAAACCCGCATCACCACTCACAACTGCAATGAAAAGAAAGAACTAATATCCAAGTCATTAAAGTATAAAGTAGTGAGCATCAAAATCTAAAATTCCTATGTAAATAAGAGGAAGTCAGTACGATCACTTACTGTCTTGTCCCCAGACCCTCAGTCACTGAACCAGTCAGGGTCACCCTGAGAAATCAATGGAGGAAGAGCCAGGGTGACCCCCTGTCACATTTACTTTGTAGAATCAGGATCACCTACCAGCAGACAAAGCAAAGCTCAGAAAGGACTGAGGTCACTCTCCTGTGTCGCTGTCACCACCTGACCCCAAGCACGAGACCTCAGGCCAGCTGCCCCGGCCCCAAACACACCTTCATGCAGGTGCTCAGGGAAGGTAAAGGTGTCTTGGGGCTCTTCCTGCTCACACCCACACACAAACAGGTCCATCAGTGAGTCACCCCTTCCACACCCCCACACAGGCTAGGGGGGTGACCGTGGCTCCCCTGAAGGCTTCTGGGGGCACAGCTGCCATCTCACCCCACGTACACTCCCATGGGGAGGATGCTGGCACAGCGGGACCCCCGTGCTGCCTGGTGCTGCCTGACACTGCCTGCAGATGTGGAGGGGACAAGCATCACCACCCCACGTGGACCGATGCCCCCCTTGCAGTGGCCCACCAAAGCATCACTTGTGCACGCACACCCCCAGCGGGGCGAGCTTCCCCGTGATGCCGACTCCCGCTCAGGGCACCCCGGCAGCCCCTCGGCCTCCCCAGCCGCCGGTGGGAGCGCCGGCCGGCGGCGCTTACCCTGGCGGCGCGGGAGGAGTAAGGGTCCTCGAAGAGCGCCCAGACACGGGGCTGCAGCCGCCGCCAGCGCCCGCCCTTGCCCTCGGCGGCCGCCCCCACGTCCTCGATGCCCAGTCTCTTGGCGGCCAGGTCGTCATCGTCGCCGTCGGGGGGCGGCTCGCCCGTCAGCAGGTCGGGTGCCTCGAAGATGTCGAGGGCCTCCTCGGCGTCACGGTGCTGGCGGTAGGTCATCCAGCAGCAGGGCTCCACGTCGGTCTCATCGATGCCCCAGTAGGTCAGCTCCTCCTCGAAGAGGGGCCCGCAGATGTCCGCGGGGCAGTGCAGCTTGCCGGTGCGGTAGTAGTTGAGTACATAGGCGAAGACCCCCGGGTGCCGGTCNTCCTCGCCGCCCGGGGACTCGCTCTGGGACTCGCAGGCGAGCAGAGCCAGGCGGGTCCCCGGCAGGGTCTTCAGGGTGCTGCGGTAGGTCTCGTGCCGCGTGCCCCCCACGTTGAGGATCACCCTCTCGTTGTCCTCGAGCTTCCCCATCGCTCCGGGTGGGACATGACTGGGGAGAGCGCGGGAGGCGACAGCGGGGATTGGGAGGGGGGAGCGCCGGTCGCTGTGCGGGGGGCAGCCGGTCGCCGGCAGGTCCGCGGGGGACGAGCCTTAAACGCAAACAGAAGAAATCGAGGAGAAGCCCTCCAGGCACCACCGTAGGAGGGCTTTTCCCCGCGGTCACGGCCTGTCCCAGACCCCTCCCAAGATCTCCCGCGAACCCGCACTCCGGGGAGAGCCCTCCCGGGCTGCCCCGCCACCCACCGCCGGCCAGCTCCGCACGCTCCTCCGCGGAGGGCTGTGCCTCCTGCCCGCTCCGGGCTGTCTCCCGCTTCCCCTGGAAGCAGGCTACCGAAATGGCACTGCTGCTGCTTCCACCGCGTACGGATCCGCCACCGTCCCCACCCCCTTCTCCCTCGCGGGGCTGTGTGAACCGAGCTGATGAAACAGAAAGTGTACGGTTAATTATTTAATGGGCATCTATCTTTTATTATCCTAACAGCTTAACGAGGGGGAAAAAAGAAGGCTTAGATATTTTTCTCTGCCCCCCCACCCCCACTGTGGGAGGGAGGAAAGGGTTGCTTTTGGGGAAGAAAAACCAAGCACCCCATAAACGCAAGCAGCAGGCACACTCCGGGAAAAGCTGTCTGTTTGGAGCTCAGCTCGCTACTTTCTCAGACAAATCACGAAGGCGAGCGCGCATCTCGGGGAAGGGCAGGTGGGATCAGCGCCGCCGGGGGTCCCTCCCGCTCCCCCGCCAGCCCCGCGGGTCCCTCCCGCCGCCCCGCCGCTACCTTTGCCGGAGGAGCGACGGCGGCTTCTCTTCCCGGGCAGGCTCCGGCCCCTGCCGCTCTCCGTGCCGCCCTGCCAGGCGAGACTACTTGTTGTCGGTTCGGCTGTTTCTCCGCGTTCAGGTGGCTGTTTCACCTCCCTCCATGCTCAACTCCGACAGGCGTAACAGCGGCTCCCGCCGCCCGCGCGGAGATCCCGCTCCCCTCATTTTACAGGGGGGATGCGGCCGTTCCGCGGCGGGGCTGGGAGCGGGGACCACCGGCGAAGCGCAGAGCCACGAACCGGGCCACGGGGCGCACCGGGGACAGGCACGGCTGTAATTCCAGTGGCGCTTCGGGCAGACGAATCCAAAGGTGAAATTGTACCTCATTTGGGGTCGGAGCTCCTCCCCGGGGCGGGGGCTGGGGCAGCCGAGCCGGCCCTCCGCACCCCTCCGGTCCCGCGCTACCAGCCTGGGGGGCGCAGGGAGGCGACAGTGAAAACAAACACCGCATCTTTCCGAAAAAGGCAACACCGCCTCCGCTCCTGATACACGGTCATTTGGCTCACTCAAGTGAAACACGCGGGAAGGGATCGGGGCTGAGAATAGGTATTTTTCGGAGGAATGCAGAAAAATCAGGGCTAGCTACAGGTGACTGCGGAGAGCAGCTCAGCCCCCCGAGAAGGTCACAGCGCGCCCGCACAGCCCCGGCGAGCGGGGCAGGGAATGCGCAGGGTGCCGAGGGGTCGCGGCGCTGGGAGCGCTCCGGCTCCGGGGAGCCCCCAGAGCCGGCTCCTGCGCGGGGCCGGCAGCCGGGGGTTGGGGATCCGACTCAACGAGAGGGGGTCCGATTTCCATATCAGCTAGGAAAAATAAAGAGAAGTGGGTGCACTTCAGACTTCGTGCACTGCATAGATTTGAGGTTGGGTGTGGCAGAGGGGATGGAACTTGAGAGTCCCCAATAATATATGAGGAAAGCCAATGTCTGTGCACTATAGTATCTGAGACAAAATCTCTGCCTCCAAGCAAGCTGAGTTATTTTCTACAGTCTACAGTGATGCCTGGTTTCAGCTGGGTTTGTCAAAGGGAAAGAAGCTTCCAGCCCCAAAGAGAAGTATGCAACATGAGGGGTGATCCCTCTTGCTGCTTCCTCAAAAGAAAAAAAGTCTTCCTCTACGCAAAGGGTATTCCCTGGCCTCAAGGAGGGCAATGAGTGGAATAATGGTATCTGAAACGTCCTCTTTCCGCATCAGAGCCTTCGGCTGGGCACTTGCTGGCGTCTGGAGGGCAAAGCTCTGCTGGAAGCAATGCTCAGAGGACACTCTGCTTAGACCAGATTGCTTTAACCCAGATCTGTCTATATGTGGCATCCATGATGCAAACACAGGCTCCCAAAGCAGCAGCAACTTTAAGAAATGGGTTTTGGAAGCTTCCTCCAGATGTACATTTTGAAGTTCCTAAAAAAAAAAAAATAAGAGCAAACTCTCTCCTGCCAAAGCAGATATAATCAGTTAGTGAAAACCCGTGGAACCACAATTAATATTCAATGACATAGTTGTAAAAAGAGTGGAAAAGATTCTACCATCCTAATGCCACCTATGGCCTCTCATGCCATACTTGATTTTCTTTGCAGATGGGATTTTTCTGAAAAGGGAACATAGAGAAGGAGGGAGTAAGACAAAGGAATATTCATTGTCATCTCTTTGACCTACAAGAGGTTTCTGGAGAAATGCAACACATTAAAGCTCTGCAGCATTCATCCATTATGGAAAACCATAGGGTGGCAGTAGCTGCCAAAACACTACACAAATTGTGTCATCACAGAGTATCAGGACTTCCTTCTGAACTGCCACTGTGCTCAAATCCCACAGCTGTGCTCAAGTTACAAGACAAGCCAACCCCTCCAGAAAAGAAACAACACACAAACCACTACAAAAACCCCAACAATAACAAAATCAGCAACCACCCCCCTGCCAAACCCAGCCCCACTACCCACCCCCCCAAAAAAAACCCCTTCACAACCCATCCAACATCCTAAGAAGCCTAAGACTAACAAGGATGGCATAAACAAAATCCTTAGTCATACCTGTAATGCCATTGCCATGAAAAAGGCAAGTATTGTGAGCAACCTGTTGACACTTAGGCTTGTGAAGCACCCAGGGGGTTTTATTGCATGGAAAGAATGAGGAACAGAACGATTTTTTCTGATAGGTAAGAGAAGGAATGGTCTCTTCCAGAATATAATAGCCCTTCAGTCATATAAAAATATTCACTTTCGGTAACTTGGCTGTACTAAATATAATGCTGTTAATTTCTCTGTGTGTCATTCTTCCTTGTCGTTTCATCATGTGGCAGACTTCTTAATGAAGGATGAAATTATGTTAGATGCTGACTTTCCAGAGCTGAAATTTTCTTGAATCACAATATTCTACATAGACATAGTGACATTTATGAATTAATTTCCTCCCTACAAGAGTTTGACCTGAATTTTTGCACTCCTCAGTGCTTCCAGTAAGAGTGAAAGCATGAGACATATGTAAGGGAGAGAAATGTGTCTGCTGAGTGAGTCTTACCATGAAATATGTCTGCAAAGGGGGAAAAATCCCCAACAAACCCTGAAACTACTTACACACATGCTCAAACATATTCATTTAAAAGAAAAGTGGAAACATTTCTGTAGCTCAGAATTTGGGACTTTATTTGAGGAACTGAGTGATATTGAGCAATGCATAACCGATTTTCCCTGCTGGCTAATAATTCCTTTACAAAGAGAAAGGTCCTATGTTATGGACCAGCAAAGCAATAGAATTAGATACAAGGATCACTGTGAGAAACCCAACGCAAATAAGCATTTTACTTACTAGGAGCCATCATCCTTTGTGCAAGCCTGATCACTGTAATGCAAAGTCATTGGGTTACCAGCTGTCTAACAATAGGAGTAAATGGAAGAAAGGACTTGTGCTAAAGAAAAGCAAATCTGAGGACAAACACAGTGTACCTCAGCTAAAGTCATGCTCTGAATCACCTTCTAGAGGAGGTCTGTCCCTGTTAACCTGGCCAGATAACATCTGCCATCCTGGGGAGGACATAAGAGGTTGAAGTCACCACGTTTTTCTAGTGCAGATCACTATTTTGTATTATTCATATGATGTTGTAATTGGGAAAAAAGTCAATCTTATAATCAAAAATTACAACTGAAGGCAGTTCAACCGATAAAATATGATCTACTTATATCAACTTAGCTGATTATTTAGTAAATTAAATAATTATTTTAAAAATCCACTGTCATTACCATTTTATTAAGCTTCTATTTGTTTCTTTCATGTATTTTTCTATTTTCCCATATTATTTACAATCCTCTCTACTATTTACAATTACATGTACTAATTCATTACACATCTTGCAGAACATGGCAGCCACATTATATTGAAGTACACTGATGATCAGTCTGATGATCAGCCTGATGATCAGTCAGTAACCTACTCTGAAACTGCAAAAACCACCAAATTAATAGGTTGAGTAAACATCTCTGAACTAGAACTGTAAGGAGATATGGTGTAGTTAAATTGGATGAAGCTCAAAACAAAGCTAGCAGGAAGTTGTCATTATTTTTAAATTCCAGTGCAGGATTGCATTTTTAGTTAATGGAGCTGAGATATAAGCTTGACTGGATTAGTAAGATAATTATTGGAAAAAAAGGTCTTATTGTAGAGAATTAATAGTAAGATTGGACAAGACAGATGTACAAAATATGAAAGCTATGATGAAGTCAGCCTACTCTTAGTCCCACACTAGCACATAGGTGTTCTCCATATGAGAGCCTTTATACAGACAGGTGTGCTTCATATGCCTTCCCCCAAATTTCAGCTCCTTGTGAAATTCTGAGGAATATGGTGTCCCTGATTAAAAAATGAAAAACTGGAAAAGGTCCTTGTATATTACATTTATCAAGGAAATAAAAAATAGTGACCCCAAGATTGGGGTCTCCTGAGAAGGGACATGACACAGTAGAAAAAAAAAACAGGTGAGCACTAATTGCATTGCCTAATTAGGAATCCCCCATATGAACCAGGTTATATGGTTAAATCTTTGCCTTCCCTAGTGGTGGGGATGGAATTTTCAAGTGTATGTACATTGAAATAGGCTTTGGGTTTCTGTCTTTAAAAGAAAGGGAGAGATTGGTGTGTTCAAGGTGAAAATCCCCCATCTCGGAGGATTTTTTTTGCCTGTGATGCTGCAAGAATAACTCATACAATGCAAGAGCAGCCTTTGCAATAGATCACATCCTCCAGGCTCATAAACTTCCAGATCCAAAGTAAGATACCTGTTCTCACAGGTCCCTGCTCTCACCTGCTTCTCCCTTAGAAACTGTCACCATTCACTTTTGATTCCACTGCTGTTTAGATCAGAGCTAGATCACACATGGCCCTTGCCCAAATGTCAACCTCACCAGAATCTTCTGGTCACTGCCTTTTTCCTTCATGACCCCGGGGTACCCTTTGCACCCCCCATTACTAATGCCAGAGGTATTTGCAATGCAAGATGGTGGAAGGCAGGATTACTCACCTGCTTCTGCTGTGATTCAAGGAGCTTCGTCACTGCTGATTCACATTTGTGGGATGCAGGTTTTCTCAAGAGCTTTAAGATATTACATTCTGCTTATAAAAGGAGGTATTGCCTCAGGCTCTGTCCACACTTACATTTTTTAGTGCCCAATGCTAAAATACTTGAAATGAATTTTTGATCTGTCCTGAAAATTTCCTTCGATTTCAGGTAAAGGTCAGTGACGTGTTTTCTCACTCTCAACTTGCCAGCCCATGATTCCACTTCTGAGGGTCTGCCAGCTCCCAGCAAGACAGTGTCTTTGTTAAGGCTCATTAGGAAGTGAGAATGATAGCGAGCTCCTCAATAGGCATTCACTCCTTAGTTCAAGTATAATGTAAATACATGGACTGAGTTTCTTCTAGTTGCTCTTAGTACTTACAGAGGCTGAAAGGAAAAGGTCTTGGCATGTCCTAGTCAAGCATACAGAGTCCCAAGAGACAGGAAAATGAATGCAGTACCTCCAAACAGCTCTTGGGTACAAGCTTTCCTCATGCAAAAGGTATAAAGCTTTCCATTTCTATTCAGCTCAGAGAGATGGAAAATGGGGAAATGCCGTAGCCATGTATCTTGTCTTACAGCACAGCCAGCAGAGTCAAAGTAGCCTCCACCAACTTGGCTTCTGTTTCCTGGCAGTCTCATGAAAATTTTGGGAAATTCTACTCCTAAAATTTCTGTGATTTTTTATTTTTTATTCTTCTCATTAATTTTAATTAAAGTTTTTGGGCAGCACATCAATAATAAAACTTGTGTTAATGTAATGAGGGCCTCATCTGGTGGAAAGTCTTAATCATTCCCATAATATAACGAATAAACAATCACCTAGATTGCAGGACAATTGCGTTTCTTCAGCTACAGAAGTGTGCCCTGAAAGAGCTAAACTTATCTAAACAGAAGTGCCATATTATCTAATTTTAGAAGTCTCTTCAGAAAAGAGATCTAAAAAACCAAAACCAACCACCACAACAACAACCCTAAACAAAACAAAAACATCTATAACAGAGTTTGCTCTGAAACATCTGTTGTTTTCATTTCATTGGCAAAGACTGTACTAAGAAACAGCCATTTTACAGCAGGACAGTGTAGGTACCACTAAACAACCTTGCAAAGAAATTTAAAGTGATATTTAGTTTCTAGGACTTTAAAGTGATCAAACTGACTTGGACGTAATTTGACTGCTAGGGAAAAAGAAATGGAAAAGAGACCTTTAAACTTTTATTCTGATAAATTATATTATCTATCATCCAGCCATACACTGTATCTACTACCTAACTGATATTCAAACTGTTATTGAACAGCTAGTCTCTGTTTTTAAAAGATTAGGTACATTCAATAAAATATCCTGGAAGCAGTCTCATGTTTCAGTTAAAGCTAACATTTACTAATCTTCTAAAAGAAGTTTAAATCTAATACATAATCCACATATGACAGTGATTTATTTGAGGAAGCCAGCACACCCTCCCTCACATGCCACCAAAGTCAATGGAAACAGACTGTAAAAGACTACAGAGGTTTGCAGGTGACGGGCATTGTTACACCTAGTTTCTGTGTTTCACTGAAGTTCCACTGGAAACCTCATCCATCATCTTCCTCCTTCCCACGACTAGCAATCTCCATTCTTTTAATTAATTTTTCAGCAGAGACCATAATACACATACCCCAAGCATGCAGGGATATGCTTTAATAGATCATCTCCTGAAGATGTTTGCACTGATGATCACTGGGGCAGCCCTGAAGCAACAGCGATGGAATTGATTATCAGCGTACAGAAGATACTTTGTAACAATAACTTTCTACTATTGATTCAAAGGTTAATAATTTTGTTTTGCAACACTTTTGTCTTCCCACTGTGAGTAGCTATAGTTTACATGTTAGAAAGGCAACTCCAAGAGTTCAAGGCACACAAGTCTCCCACAGAGCATCACTGACTGAGGCAGGCAGATTTGCAATCAGATGCCTGAGCAACGTGGGAAGCAAAGAGGTTTCTACTTAGTCTCTGCACTCTCATATAGCAGACCCAATCTCAGTGTACGCAAGCTTGATTAATTTTGACTGCCTCCATTCAGCTGCAGTCAAGTTTTTCCTCTCCTAATTTTTTTCATGCTACTTTGCAGACAAGATTGCCCAAATCTGGACTGAGCTGTCTACTGCCATGGAAACAGAACAGTATTCTCAAGAGATAAACACTGCTTCTCCTCTGCTCGTGCTTCGGTCTTGTCTGCCAAAGTTAGAGGTGCTGCTACAGATTTCTGCTATGACCCGTAAACTGGAACCATTACCCTATCAGACAGGAAACACCTGATCCACTGCAGGTAGCATCATCAGCATTTCCTCCTCAGAGACGAGGTGCCAGTGAGCCTTAAACAGCCGTGCAAGGTCATGCTGAGGTAGGAAGTCTGGGCAGAAACAGCCTAGCTAACTGTGAGTTAGTAGCCCTTCTTAGTATTAGGAAAATAACACAAGGTTGTAAAACTGCAGGTTTTTCTACATGTCTTTGAACAAGTTAGATAATATACTTAGCCACAGAGTAAAAGCACATTGATCACATTGACTGTTACATTTAGCTGTCAGAGAACATGCCATGTCCACGCTGATCTTGTAAATATTTCAGCAGCATTCGATACCCTTGAGACCTTTTCCCAATTTTTTCTGAATTGTAATGCTCTAGAAGAGGTATGCCTTCCTTAAAAGAAAAAAAAAAAGAGAGCGCTGTTTTGGAGCAAGGCAGGGGTAGGTGCAGGCTCAGGGGTTGCTGTTGCAGCAGATACTGTTGAGCACACCACCTGGGCTGGGGACAGGAGGTACAACACAACCAGCCCTAGCCACCTCCCTGTCCTGTACATGTGGGCATAAGTGGAGATATGGAGAGATGTTCCTGGACTGAAGGAATTGAGCCATCAGGACGTCAGCAGTCTTCTTAGAGGCCTTGCATACCTCTTGCAATAGGAACCCAGAACAGAGACAGGGGTTAACTCCTGGCCTGACCTGATCTGTCCAGCTACAGAAATGGGGACATGGGGACCAACCTCTAACATCTGTGTCCCACAGGAGGAGTGAATACCCACTTCACTTTTGTTAGTTACTGATGATTAATACCTCTGGTGATTTCTCTAAACTTTTACATCTTCAGAAAGAGAATGATACCTGCCTTAAAGTTCCATTTTCCTTGGAATAAGCAGGCAAGTTAAAGAGTGTGACAGCACAACAGAGGTACCCTAAAGCAGCTGCCTATAGCAGCACACTCCTGCCAGGGACTAACCGAGACTGCCACAAACACACATGACACCGTTTTCTTGAGAATAGACTGCTGAAACACCTCCATCTCCCTACAACTTGAAAGCATGCAGGCTAAAATGTCCTGAGAATTTAATACCCCTTTTTAAGAAGACATTTTCACTTCAAGATCACAGTGCATTACAGCATGGGTACAAACTTCCTATCGACCTCTGGTGGGAGTTCAAGGTATCAATTTTTTAACTTTCACCCTTCTACTTAGCTTGCAATTTGGCTTTTAAAAGGACTGGCAGAGAGACAGAAGCCAATCTGCCATCACTGTAGTAAGGAACCATTTAAATATGCAAGACAGCTGCTGGCAAGGCATGCATGGGGAAGTCCCTTACTGTCATTGTGTTCCACTCAGGTTTTCATCTGCTTTTTCTCAAGATCAAGGTTCACAACAGCAAACACACAACACCAAAAAAAATCCTTCCTATCAGGTTTTTTTTTTTTTGCAAATGTTGACTGCCAAAATGGAAGAAGCATTCTTCTCATGCCATGTAACAATTGATTTTTTATAAAACTTTATGCAGCCAGGAAGTATCACATGGGAGATTCAAAAGACCTCTCTAAAAAATAATGGATTTTAAAGATCTGCTTGGAATTGCCTAAACAAAGAAAATCCTCAGAGTGTTTTAAACCCCTACCTATCTAGGACCTACCTTAGTGTTCCTGCCAGCCTATGCAGAGTTGAAGATTTGCTCTGACTTTTCATTCTACAAATTGCTGCCATAGGTACTTGTTAAGCAAGATGCAATCAGAGATATTTGCCATTACATTAAATGTGAGCTGTTTGTATCATTAACATAGTATTCCCTGTCTCCCATTCTCATCTCTTCCTGCTCTCATACCTTTTTCCAACACATATTTTGCATTTTCTGAGGCAAGGGTTATAACCCTGTGTAGCAGTGCATTGTGCCCAGCTCATGCCATGACACATCTTTTAGGCTTTTCAAAGCTAGAAAGCACATTAATGAAACAGTCACTGACATGTCCCAGCTCAAAAAGATTCAGCAGAGTAGAAGAAAAAATGTAAAAAGAGATGCTCTGAGAGCAGAGCTGCCAACTTAAGTATATCTTTAAGTTTTTCCTATTGCTGTGACTAAAAGATTGCTACTCCTCCTCCATAAAAGGAATCTCTAATTTGAAACCTAGCAGTATCATAATTAACGTGAATAATATGCTAATCTTGAGGGGAAAAAAAAGACCACAGCTTATCAGGTTAATTTACATTTTTCAATAACTCCTTGGCTTAGGCTTTTAATATTAATTTTGAAAATTTCTTAGGAGGTCCCATGTGTCTGGTCCCACCCTACAGCCACCCAGGCCTTCCCTTAGGCAAAATGCATTCAAGAACGCAGATGGGCAAGAAGGCCTATGATTCATCACCTCTCCTAAGGGAAAGGCATCTCCATCATGTTTTGGCAACAGGACAATCAGCTTTATGGTACAGAGTGGACATAAGGCATTTCCAGAAGCACAGACATGACACCAGCCTCCACTTACACTTAATTAGATCACTAAACAAACACCTACCATGCCAGTTTTTGTTTGATGCATCTGAACACTTTTTATCAAGACAGATATCAGAAACCAGCAATTAAAACTCAGTCTAAACAGAGTATCATTATGTTGTCATCATTCTGGGTTGATTTTTTAGGTGTAAAAACCATCTTTTTCCACCTTTAAATTGCTCGTAGATACGAGTTAAGAATTCACAGCCTACATTTGTGCTGCTTTCAAATAGTCTCTGCAGCCCAAGAGTACAATTCAATCTAACAAGTTATCAAAAAGGCTGTCTTTCAAGTCGAAATGCAAAGGAACAGTTTGTAGTCCACGTTTATTTGGAACTAACATAGCTACAGTTTTTAGTATTCCTTTCATTTTAGTGAGAGAAAAATGCAGTTAAGCCAAAAAGAATACTAAAAAGTTAGTAATCTTGACATAATCCTGTCTAGTGTCTAAAGCAACCTTGTGGACTGCTCCTTCAGGGTGAAAGGAAGTTCACAGTTTTATGTATTATTAACAGTAGTTAATTCACCAGGGAGGAGGAGGAAGGCACTGCAGACATTAATACAGTAGTAAGTTGACAAGGGGGATAAAGAAAAATATCACCTGGAAACAGCAGTCATCCACTGTCTTTACTCAATAAAACCTTCCACTTCACCAGGATAGAGGCAGCCTAACTTAAGTAAAAGGAGAAAAAAAAGGACAGGAAATAATAGACATCCTACATCTTGAAGCATGTTGTAAAGAAGCAAGCTTTGGCTGGGAATTACAGTAAAATAGTTGTAGACTAAAGGTTGTCTACAATTTTTATGCATCAGACAGCAACAGGGGTTACTACACATCTCAAAATCTAATAAAGACATTTTCAGCTGAGAAAATATTTTTCCTATATTCCATTTTCATTTGGTATCAAAAATAAGCAATGGTAAAACATATCCAAATAAATACCTGCCTACAGAATCAGATTACATTTATTAAATGTGTAAGAGACCATTTACATACAGAGTCTGAAAAAAAGGTGTTAAACACTTTAGGTTTTGGTTTGGCTTCCCTTTACACTTACCCCTGCTTTAAAAAAAAATTTAAAAAATAAAACAGTTCAGTTCTTCTTTATTTTCCATTAAAGATTCCATGTTTATGCTGTGGATTTCACTGGCATGTATCCTATGAAGCAAAACTGGGCAGGAGAAATAATACTTCTGGTGAGGTAAAGTGGATGCAAGCCTGTTAGCAGCCTGAAAAGAAGCATAAGCACAAAGCTCCCACACAACTGAGACACTAAAGCCCAGATTTTCCAGCAGGAACATCTCCACATATCTCAAATCATGGCACAACTTCACTGTTTCTTTTCAACTGAAATGATGCAAGAAAAATCACTTCTTGTGAAGAAAATCTGTGAGTTAAAATTACAGTGTCAGCAATACTTAATAAAATCAGGTTGTTGTGAAAGGAAAGAGGGAGTACAGACATCTGAACTAAAAGTAAGAACTGTAATGCAAGTACCTCACTGGCAACAGCTTAACCAGAGCACTGTGCCTCGTGTAGAACGTTGAAGTCAACACAAGGAATGTACCAGTTGGCACTTATGGGAGAAAAATGAGAATGGTCTTCAATCTGTCCAGTTAATGCAATTTTCCTAAACAGCCATATTTAGCAGACTTCAGATCAAAGGGGATGTAATAATAGTTTTCAAAGTTGTTACATAAGGAAGGGATGGGATAGTGGAAACAGTAATCAGCTTAAACCATAGCAAGAAATATTCAGGTCAATCAGCAGGCAACTTCTAACAGCAATAGAACAGATTACCTGGGAATGTGGTAGAGTCTCCATCACAAATGAGAAAGCAGCACAACTGGTTTTTTCCAGATAACACAGGATAATGGAGCAGACAACCTTGTAAAATCTCCTCCAGACAGATTTCTTCTGACTTTATGTGAAGGAAGAGTACTTACACTGACCAATACTACAGGGTAGGCTTTGCTTCATGACTGGTGTTCCAGAAGGAAGAGGGAAGTCAAAAGCTATGAATGAACAAAAAATATTAAATACTAGGAATGTCATTGCAGCTACTATTTGCTTTTATCTCTCCTGTCTCCTACCGTTTTCCCCACAGATTTTTCTTGCTGGATGTTACTTCAAATTTTGATTTATTTCTGAACATATTTTAGTATTATGACTGTTACTGAAGAAGCTCATTTCCAAGAAGGATGCTCCCAAAAGAAAAGTTTGGAGGCATATCAAGATAAAATTGGAAAGAGAACTTAGAAATCACATATTCTCAAACAAGGGGCAAAGTATCAAAAAAGAAACACAAGGAATGTGGAAAGTTAATTATCTTGCAGTGACAACTGATTCTCTTCTCAGTATGCTGGTTTTAATAAATAACTAATGTTTTGGAGTGCCTAATTTCCTGTGATTACTTGGATCTATGCAACAATAATATCTAGAACAGGTATCTCTCAAAAGCATATTAAACCCATAAAAAGCAGAATATTATAACTTGGTTTAAACTGTGTTGTTACACCAGGCACTTCCAAATTGATTGTTCTAAGAGAAAAATAAAAGCACCAGTTTGACTTCTGTTGCTGTTTCCTTTGGCCATGAAACATTGAGAGCAGAGAATTCAAGAATGTCTAGAGGATGAAAACAACTGCAGTATTCACAACTGAAACCTGCAGTTAATCACTGCATCTGCAAGGCAAATGCTATTGTCAAAAGAAATTGCTTCAGGGGAATCATTTTACCACTGTGAGTGCAGGATTTAATTCATGCCAAGACAAATCATAGGATCCCAGAATTAGACATGGGAGTGATTAAGTGTTCACTTACTCAACACAAGTTGCAAGAAAAAAGGAATATTGTTTGAAGATGCATCTCCAAAGCTGTTATTTTAGCATCCACTGATATTAACCTGTGCTTCTCTATAGCACAATGGGGTTTCCCCCATGTGAAGTATAAAGCAGTGTAAAGCAGTTATCATCCAAGGCATATTTAATATTTGGCTCCTCCCAAAGAGAGTTTTGTGACCCCTCATCTGGGCCACCCAGGGTGCTAAGGACCTCAGCCTCAGCCCCCAGTCACCACTAGGGTTAGTGTGAGGGTTTAGAGAGTCACAAAGCCTACAGCTCCAGGGATACCAGGGCTGGAAAAGGCATGCCAAGGGGAGCACAGCTCAGCACAAGCATTGCTCCTTTCACACCTTTCTAATTTGAGCCTCCCATGTTCCTGGGGTCCTCAGGATTTGGGTGACTATGGTTGACTGTACTGAAACAGACTGCCAGAAAGACTGAGAGAGAATAGAGCCTGCAAAAAATCCAACCACAAAGAAATGGCTATTACTTTTCTTATCTGGAAGCTGCTTCTCTGGGGAGACTGGACACACCAAATCCTGACAGTGGCAACAAATGCTGATACTGAAGTTTCTGTGCACATATCCAATTAATTCCATCTAAAATGTAACACGAGAGAGGAAGAAAAAAATATAGCCAGAAAAGAGGTAATCAGTTACTGTAATTTCCAGGTAAACACAACAGATGTTCTAATAAACATTCAGAAACGTGTGAAAGACAGATCTAATTTTTCTCTTTCTTTGCTCAAAGGTATTTTTTATCAACTTTAGACCTCAAGTTCCTCACAGTCAAAAAGAGGCACTGCAAAAGTACAGGAGTCACAAAACAAAGTGTATCATAGAGTCATCATGCAAGTAATGTCTTACCATATTCCTTTCCTAAGTACCTTGCAGTCTGGTTAATATTTTGAAATGTCCCCTGTGGTACAAATAGCCTAAATAGACCTCTTGCACCAATGGAGATGTCTGATGGTTACAACAGAGTAGTTCTGACCCAGCTTCTCAAAGACGAGATGGTTAACAACATGAAAAGCAAGTACTGAATTATCTCAGTCTCTAAGTACCAAGCTAAGTACAAAGAAGAAGGATAAACTGTTAGAGTAATATCAAGGGAAAAACACATGTGATTTTCTACCTTCCTTTTTTCTGCCACAGAAACTTATCTGTTTTCTTCAACGCATCAGAAATCAATTCTAGGCTTTTTTACTATGTAGAGATAGCATGCTCAAAACCAAACCAAACCAAACCAAAAATAAAACCACAGAAAAAAAAAAAACAAACAAACCTCACACAACAAAAAACCAAAACACACAAACAAAAAAAAACCCCAACCAACAAATCAAATAACCAATGCCCATAAAAACAAAAAAACCAAACACCAAAAGTAAACAGCACATCCCTACAAACACACAGTGGTGGATACATTTTTAATCTTTTTGTTGTTCTGTCCACAAAGATCCACACAATTTGATCATCTGGCAGTAACTCCTGTAGAAGAGAATTGAGTTTGAGTGTGAATCAGTAAAAACACCTCTCAGCAACAAAGCCATCCCTGGTGAGGATGCCATATTTCCATTAGCAGACAAAGTGAAGCTACTGAAGGTTTTGCTCTGTGTGCCTGTGCTTCGATTTTTCAAAGTGCTCTAAACATTCCAGCTTACAGTGTCAGTGCATATTCAGTTCATGAAGTAGTTACAGACCTTAAGAATAGGGAGTTAAATCACTTAACTAATTTCTACTTGTCTACTGGGAGCCTGCACATCTAATAGGACAAAATACATTCACACCATAATGCACTTCTGATGTTCTCAATTGCAGAAAATTGCTAAAACTTTTTAGCAGAAGTGTAAACCATGGTGGCATGAAGACAACTGGTTTATTAAGCAGTGAGTTTCAGTGAAGAATCTTCTTTGAGAACCCCACTTTAACTAAGAACACACTCTAATTTGGAAAACATGGGCAATCCTTAAAATGGTAGCAAATGTAGGCCATAAACCCAGTAAACATTTCCAGAAAGTTTCAAAGCTACAAAGCACTGATTAAAGAAAAGGATTCAGGTTCATTAAACGTTCACAAGTAAATAAGAGCAAGTTAGAACAAAATTAATCAGGGCATTGAGATTACTTTTAATGAAAGTACAGGACCACCAAAGCTATGTTCTTATAACAGCATTTCCATGATACCAGTAAAATAAAGAACACTTAATTTGCAGCAGATGTGACCTATTCAGCTTCCTCTGATAGGCAGGCCCCCTTGTCTCGATTTTTTCAATGCCATAGGAAAATGTGGAACAAATCTCCTAAAAGCTTCACAAAAAAATTAAACATTGCAATAAGAATTATGCCAATACCTCATTTCACAATTACTTTAATTCATTAAACTGAACAACAATTTTACCTGTTGGTACAATTCTCCCAAGTGAACAAGTCTAAAAAGAGGACGTGACTCTTTAAAAAATTAACAAAAATGACACTTGGTATTTTTTCAGTTATTCAAATGGACGCATTAACAAACAGATCCCTCTACAACCAAAGTTGACCTTCTCAGAATCACCTGCCCTTCTCAGAACCACCAGTTCCAAGAACACTAACTAACAAAACCTTTCCAGAGAGAGAAATTCCAGCAGGAATGCGGAACAAGAAAACAATGAGTCAGAATTCTTGCTTAGAATTAGCATCGACAAAATCTGCCTTTCCCTGTAAAAAAATACATACAGACTTTTGCAGCCCCAAAAGAACCCCCTAAAATCCCTTATTTGAGGATTTAGAGTAGAACCTTCAACACTTGTTACAACTGAGGCCATGGTCAAACAATCCAGACATAAAAACACACAAGCTATTGCAACAAGGAAGTACTGTATCTAGACTATATTCAGCATCCATTCCAGCACTGCCCTTTAATTCCTGTGAAACACAAATTCTGTCTTAGAGGAAGGTTCTTTTAGCCACAGACTATAAATTCAAAACCAGGCAGACAAGCTCAGAGGAAACTTATATATTTTAATTGCATAGTCTTAAGAAATGCAGTTCAACATACAGTTAACTTCAATGACAGGTCTATCAAAACCAAAGTCTCTCTCTCATTAACTATGTATTTTTATTTCTTAACACAAAGAATTTTACAGAATTAACAAGATGTATTATATTGAAAAGAGTATCTGTCAGTTAATTTGAAGCAGCAAAGAATATTTTAATTTATTATTTAATTTTTGTGGTGGCAGAAGTGGTCATTTTGGGCTTTTTTAAAAATATTTTCCTGTTTTATACTTTCAGAGTAGATAGAAAATGCTATATATCAGTTTGACAAAATATATAATTGCTATGTTTTAGTTCAAAAAATCCCAGCAATATAAAGTAAGCAAATATTTAAATACAAATTATTTGTTTTGAAAACCACTTAGCAAAATACAGGAAAGGAAGATATGCATTACAAAATACACGTGTGATTACTAAAACCTGTGAGATTCAACGCTTAGCTTCGGATGCCTGACCAAAATGACAAAGCAAGATCAGTCAAGATGGTGCACAGGCCAAGGGGCTAAATGCTGTGAACATCTCTGCACTTTCAGCACTGCAGACATCCTCAGAAGTGGAAAAGGATGACCTGCTCTCTTTCAAGCTAAGTACCAGCATAAGAAAAAATAAGCAAGACAAAGAATGTTATAAGAAATTTCTGAAGAAAAGCTGCCATTGGCATTTATACAGTCAAATCTGAAGCTTTTCACAATACATCATAAACCAAAATTTTTTTTGCATATAGCCCTTCAGGCATTTTAGTATTCTAATTCCTTCTTAAAATAGGCTACTTTATTTTAATATAAAAAAATTATGTTTTTTCATATGGGAAACAGCCTTAATTATTCCAGTGAAAAGACATGAACAGCATTTTTATTCGAAGTGGCTAGCATAACCCAACACACAATCCACAACATTTGTCACGCATTATTCTGAAAGCATCTAAAATTTTCAGTCCCTGGAATCAGTTTAAGACACTAAGTATAAAGTAATGCACATCAAGACTAAATCCTCTCTTATTTAGTCACTCCTTGTTTAGAAAATATCCCTTCTTTTTTGTCATCTTCCACTCTAAATTCCCCAAGAATTCCTTAAGATATTAACAAATTCATCATCACCCGCGATTCCGAAACTTAATCCTTCATAGTAATCTTCAAACTCAGAATAGGACACTTCATTGGGGTTGCTGCAGGACTCTCCTAATGTTTCTAGAAATGATGATTTAATTTCTTCTTCAGCAGCTTTGCCTATGAAAGTATATTTTTTTATTAAATACATTTTAAAAAAGAGTGAATATGTGACATTTAATAAACTTCAGGCAGGAAACTTTCAAATTTTAGCTTGCAAGTATTTTTTTCATAAACAAATTCAATATTCTGATTCCAGAACTAAGTCATTGGCTCACTTAATACCATCAGTAGAAAATACCTTACTTTAATAGCACGATAGAATTAAGTATCAACAGAAAACATGGGGTCAGCCAATTGCAATGAATTATGAGATCAGGAAAATTTTTTTCTTCAAATGACTGCAAAAGGTGCATAATGCATTTGTAAACCAAAATTCTGAAGTTATCTTGTAAGAAAGAATATGTTTACTGTAATAAAACTTCAAAGTTCTAGGAAAACTTTAAGATGGAAATTGGAATTTGAAAAGTGTTCTGCAATTACATCTGTGTCCTAGCAATTTTATAAAGATAATACTCAAGATGATTTCATAGCATTGAGAAAAAAAGTACAAAAAATATGGCATTATAGCATCAGGAAAAAATCACATATTGCACCCCTATACCCCCGTGTGACTTCATGTATTACCATTAAAATCACTGGCAATATTAAAAAAAAATTCCTCTCTTCTACAGGTAAAAAAGGAAGGGTTATGATACCATGGAGACTTTCACAGTGACTAGGCTGGAGTGTGGAGGTATTGTTTTAGAAACTGACGCAAACATTTAAACTCCTATGCTTTCATTGGCAGACTCTAAACATTTTTGAGAATCCTGAAAAAATAATGAAGAAAACAGCATTTCCTCTATAAAGAATGAGAAACCTGTCCCAGAAATAAATTAAGTTCCTTCCAAATAAATTATTCAAGTGCTGAGTACATTCCATGTCAGTGTGAATCCTTGCACATTTTGACAGAAAACAGTAATGTGAAAATGAGAGTATCCTACTAAGTGAAAATTATTAATATCATATTTGCCATTGATAACTTACATATGAAAGCTGAGAAATAACTGCTTTCAGAGGTAGGGAGAAGAACTACTCTGCATACAGGCAGTATTAGCAGCTTGAGCAAGTATTAAAATTGTGTATATGAACTCCATTACTACTTATAGTCCTGTTCTGGAAAGACTCATTTTAAATCCTCAGATGGAGGAAGTTCCCCTTTAACAGCTCAAGTCTAAGCCAGTATGAAAACAGTCTGTATTTCTAAACAGTTTCTGGATCTGCTGTCTCTGCTGACAAGATGACTTCCATAGTTACAGATTTTTGTTTGTTTGTTTGTTCATGTGAATTACCTGCCAATACTAGAGGATGTTTCTTTGCACAGTAACATTTTCTGATATCTACCATAGGCACACTCCCAGTTTTGTTGAAATCTAGTTTCATATAAGCCTATAGAGGAAAAAAAGTTTCACATAAGTATCTAAGGGGGAAAGAAACGTGGAAAGATGAAAAGATCAAATGCACTTAACTACCTAGCACATACTTTTAGATCTTGTGCAATGGATTATGTCAATTTACCTATTTTATGTAAGGCACCAGATATGAGAAAATCATTCTAGATTATGCAGTTTCACGATTATTTTACCTCAACAGTTTTCACATCAAATGTCCCTGGTCCCTGGTCAACTTGAAAAAAATTGTCCTTTCTCCCTAATTTCTAGCTCATCCTTAGAATCAGAAGTTAAGCTCCTTCCCTTCTGTCTCCTCCAATTATTAAGATTCTGTGTCATTCTGACAGAAGCCTCAACACAGCCTCTTCAGCACTGCTACCAGCAGCTTAGTTTTCATTTCAGTTTACTCAAATACACATGCTTGATACATAAGGCTAGGAGAGTCAGATCCTCCATGATTGAAAGCATGAAAGTATATGTCACTTTTCTTGATCTTGATGTCCAGTTGCTACTCATTTGGCTGGTTTGTCATCAGTGTTTGATATTGCAAGCAGCTCCACATTATTTTGTAGAGAAATAACAAGTGGCATTTCAAATATAACGTCTCACAAATATACAGTAGGTCTCAAAGGAGACAAGTATTACTGCCTCCTATTTCAGGCACTGTGGGAAAAAAGTCTACACATATATAGTCATTTGCCAAAATAAAGAAACAGACTTCTGGAAGAGACCATCTCAGCGTGCCAGATGCTAAGAAGTCGATTTCCAGGTACAGAACTTAAGAAAAACATCAACAAAACCCAACAAACACAGTAAGAGAAACTAACTCCAAAGTTAGACTGACAAATAGTTACACTTAAAATATCTGCAATAAAACTTACTTTTCTCACAGATGCTTTCCTATATTCATTCATTTCTCCAAATATGGCATGAGTAAATTCTCCATAGTCAACCTTATCACTCTTGCTATCATCAAGAATAAGCCATAAGGATTCAAAGTCCTGCAATTTAAATATATTTTGACAAAGTTCTTCACTATATCCTGGAATAAAACAATTGCTATAATGGGAAATCACAGTATTCTCACAAAACCCCCCAAACTTCTAGAACCAAACTCACTCAAAGATTTGTAAAAATAATGCATGTCATCAGCGGTCACCAATGACCATAATTCACATTATTTACAGTTCTGATAGCAGTGAGCTACTTTTACAACATAATATATAAAACAAAGAAAAAACCTAAGTAAAGAGCATAAACTAAATTATTTTTTTAATGCCTAAAGAGAAAAAATTGATTGAAATCACACTTGCTTCTTCATGTCATGATGTAAAAAAATTGCATGTTTTTAACTATAGTATTTTTTATTTTTAAGAAATTCACATACAAGTGAATGCAGAAATGTCAATATACCACAAGAGGAAAAAACATCATCAAAAGAAAACATGAAAAACCCAGGTATTAAACTCTAGATTTAAGCAAAGAAAAGAAGTGATTCCATAAATTAAGAAAGATAATACCCACGTTTACAGTTTCAGCTAGACTTACCCCTTCAGGGATTTCCAAATGGAATGCTTTCAGAGCTTCTTTCAAGGCTGCCTGAGAGAGAAGACCATTTCTTTTCTTGTCTATTTGTCGGAAATACTTTCCTAAGCCTGTTATAACCCGAACTCCTCTTTTACTTAGTGTTTCTCTGAAAATACCTGAGGATTTAGAGAAATAAGGGACACAGCATTTACCTGAAGTTGTCCTCTTGCTACAGAGACAATACAGAATTAAGGAACACCACATCTACGTATGATGATGCTGATTAAAAAGACATACCCATGCATTCTGGCTCCCTTGTCTTTGAGAAGAGAATGCCAGTACAAAAGGAAACCATCAGTTATTTAATATTTGAGTGGCAATCATATCAAGTATGTCTAAAAAGCAATATCTAACAAACTTTTTAAAGAGATCACATAAGGAAAGAAAAAATGGCTATTGCCCTCTATATGCTCAGATTATAAAACTGCCTACTTCTGTGAGAACTGATTACATGCCATGATTCAACATACGAAGTAAATTTGGAGCAAATACCTCAGAACAATGCAATCATTTCATTTTGAGACACAGAGTTGCTTCTTTATTGTACAAACTTGTTAAATACATGTGGAAACAAGAACAAACACGACTAATTTGGCAAAATCCTTCCTAATTTATATGCAGAGACTAATTTCTATGGTAAGACGTATAAGTCTTCATTTACTTAGGGATGTCTGAGTTTCTCAGCATACTCTGTTAACAGAAGCCACCTGCTATTACCTTCAAATTACTTGTGTCTACGATTTTAAAGACAAATAGGGGCAAGGTGAAAATGGAAGTTTTTTTCCAGTGAAGCTGAAAGTCAGACATATGTTAAAAGGTGCCCTGAAGTATATACACACACAACATTCTTCCAGGCCACACCTTAGATGTAGTCACTGAAAAGTCAGTTTGTGTCTATTATGCAAGGGGAAAGAATGGAATAACTAGAAGATTAAAAATAACCCTAATTATTATTCCAACAAATTTTTTGTAAAAGTAAATGTCCAAGCAGATTCTAGTGACCCAAGAGTGCCTACTTAAAACAGGTTTAGTTAATGACAGTAAACAGGAGAGATTATACAAGCTGTGAGCTGCTCAGATCAACCGTTTTTGTTGACAACAAGGCTACAAAAATAATACACAGCACTGTACAAACATCTTCTCATAATTTTCAACAAAAATCTATGCCTTTGTCCTAAAGACTGTAGATAGGTATGTGGTAGAATTTATTTACATATTCCAGAGTATACTATTCAATTATACTTGTGATTTTAAAAAAGCATAATAATAGAGAATATCAAAATGCAACATATCAATATGTAGAAATAATGGCCAAAAGAAGTATCTAGCACAAAATTAATGGAAGAAATGAGATGGTGTTTGCACACTTGGCCAATAAAAAATTTAATGCCAGTGTAACATAGCATCAGTGTGATGTTTCAGAATTTTTTCAGAGATTATGTTGACACAAAGGTTGACATTTTATTGATCACATTCACAATTACTCTGTACATTCTGCATAATCTTTACCCAGACTGTTGATTTGAAGAGATAGGAGAAAGCATTCTTATGAATGATTTGTGCTGTTATCAGATTATAATATTATTATTATATATATCTAACTTTTGTTTCATTTCATTTACACAAATGAAATCTTTATAACATCACTATTGTTCATTGCACTAATCTGTAAATATAGAGATATGGAAATTAAAATTAAATGGGTTCTGGTAGACACAAACCTTGAATCTTCTTGAAAACTTTGCTGTCATCAACCACTTGCCTGGAACACTCTTGCTTGAGTTCCACAGAAGAAGCTCTAAAGAAATCAAAATTAAAGCTGATCAGTGAAATTACATGTAATATGAATATATTCAAAACAGCCGTTGTAAAAAACAGTCACATAGTGAACTCACTATTTAATTCATATTTAATTCATAAACTACCCTTACAAGCATAGTATCCAATTGCTTCAGTTTGAGAGGGAGCTCACAAAAGTCCTTGCTGGCAAACTGCAGATAAGCAGGAATTACTTTCTAACAATATCACACTGGTATCTCCTCTACTAATTCATTAATCATGGATAACTCCTCCTGCGCATAAAACCTCCAGAAGTTTAGTTCAAGACAATCCTAATCTCATACCACTGGAAGTGTTTGTTAAAGCAACTACATTTAGTCACCAACAGGAAAATAACATGAAATACTTTTTAAATCTCTCTTTAGAACTTAAATAGCGAAGGTGCAGACCAAAAGTCTATCTAGAAATTACAGTTAAATTTTGTGGGGTTTTTTCTGGTAAGTTCCCTTTTGAGAAGGACTTCCCATAAGACTTCATCAGAAATTATTATAAAGGTTGATTAAAAAATATTGTGGAAGAACCTATTGAAAGGAAAAAAAAACCTAAAACCAATCCAACAAAGCCCTACATTTTAATCAGAATATTAAAAAAAAATGGAAAAGCATTACTGTCAACTCTGAGCTGCTTGCTCACCCGTGTTTTGCCATGGTCTACTTCTTCTCCTGCTTTTTGAGGCCAGAAAATCTCTCTGTTATCCAGTAGGACTTTTCATCTCCTCTTTGGGTACTTCCCATTATGAAGTCCCTAAAAGCTTACCTACATCAGATCACCTAAACTGGAAAGTCAGCAACCACCAGAGGGCGAGGTACTCCCTCTAGAACACATGTAAACCAGAAGATTCGTGGTCTGTGACAGCAGGGCATAGCTGCTCCTGGGAACCTGCAATAGACCTTTTGCACTGTAGCTGAACAGGATTTTCTGGCAGTAGAGTAATGAAGGAAAGAGGACTCAGTTCAAGAGTTTTGCACCAGAGAACAGAGAGCTCAATAACATCTTCATACAGAGGAAAAAGACAGACTGAAATTTTGTCACTAATGGAAAGAACACAGAGAGAGTATAAAAAAAGAAATAATCTATTCCACCACAGGTAGCAGAAAATCCAAAATTACAACCTATTGAGCAGGTCTTCTTTCTGGTTCTTCTAGTCAGAGATAACATTGGTTCAGCTTCAAATTTCACAGGTATAAGATTAGCAACAAATGAAAGAAAAAGCTATTTACTTGAGTGATAGGCTCTTGGGATGTAAAATGTCTTACATAAACTATCTGAAATTAAGCTATATTGTGTTTTATTTCACTGAAACCTTGCAGAGAGGGAACAATTAGCACTAAGCATCATACAACTATATAGTTCTAGAACCAATTAAATTTGAATTTACTGTTCTGTGCACTGTTAGCTCACTGTGGCGCCTTTGTAAAGCTTTCCATGTAAAGGGACTTTAAGTGAATATTACCGTAACTGAGAGCAAGCTTTGTGTGTCTAAACACTTCCAGAAAGAAAAATAATAGTCAAGTTCTGCTAACAAAGTAGTCTTTAGATACTGAGAATATTTAATTGGGATTAAAATTACTGCTCTTCCTAATCAGGAAAGGATCAAAGTAAGATACATGAGAGGCTGGGAGAGATGAAATTGTTTAGCCCGGAGAATAGAAGCCTTGAGACATTTTACCCTCAAGTAGGTATGAATACCTGACAGAAAGGAGTAAAGAAAACTGAGACAGCTCTGCTCAGTGGTGCCTGTTGACAAGACAAGAGGCTATGGGCACAAACTGAAACACAGGAGATATATGATTTGTATATAAAAACATGTGACCTCAAACAAAGCAAATAGAACAGCTTCATGTTTCAATTCTTAATTTTAAATTACTCCTTATCACTCTAGGAACCTAGTTACTGAACTACACAAAATCCACTAATATCTATTACTAATTTCTCCTAACAACAGCCTAAATATGGATTCTGTTTTTAGCAGTATAAGGTATTAGGAGCTCAAAAAAATCTTTTTTTGCTTAAGGAAGGAAAGTTAATTTGAAAAGCAGTTAGCAACACTTACTTCAGATAATCCATAGCTGCTTCATCAATACTTATCACACGAAGGGTGAAGATGGGGTTCTGCTTAAGGCTTTCTGGGAGGTTATGATCAACACTTTGGAAAGTTAGATTAGCTCCCTGTTGTTAAAGCACACAATGATTTAAAAATAGCTTGTGTATTTCGTAAATAGAGGGCAAGGGGAAAGAAAGAAAAGCAGCAAACTAAAAGCAAAGAATGCTGAGAAGAATGAAAAAAAATGCAGTAGCTCTAACTGAAATATCTGGGCAGGCTTGGGTATAAAGTCTCCAAAACTCATGAATTTGGAAGGAGAAGACAGAGACAATGATATTTCGCAAGGGTCTCAACCACTTGGATGTTGTGAGAGATCTGTGTATCTTAATGTCAGCCCAGAAAGCATGATTGCAGGGATGGAGATTCACAGATACATCATTCCAAAGAGATACTTTGGAACAGTACATTTTCTGGATGACTTTACGTTGCATCTTTATTCAGAACACATTTCCATCTGCAGGCTGCAAAAATACACATGACAATAAAACGTGGAAATCCATAACAAGAAGCTTTATCTTCCATATCATAAACTCATCTATTTCATCTTGAAAATTTTTAGGTGGCTGTGCAAGCAGTTAGGATAGGCATGTGCTTAGAAAAAGCACACTAAAAACCAATGTAAATTTCTTTTGCTTTCAACACTTCACACAAACATGGTTTTTGCTCTGAACTTCAGATTTGCAGGAGCACAAGAAGAACTTGGTGAAAACAGTCTGTACTTGAAAACTTGCTCAAGTATTTATAAACCATGAGCACTTAACCCAGTATGGAAGAACAGCAGTGCAGAGGATGCAATATGATTTTCATTCAGTCATCAGATTAGCTGGTAGACAAAGCTTAACATTGTTTCATACACTTGCTCTAAACAGTGAGTGATTTACAAACTGAAATATCTTCATGTTTAACAAACATAATCCTGAGTTAAAAATGCCGGCAGACCTTGCAAAGATTATTGACTATTAACGAGTACTTTGGTCTACTTCCACTTCAGGACTCTCCTTCCCGAGCGGACTATTTCGCATAAAAAAGGTCCACACTGTCTGCAGTCTTGTGCCCTCTAGGGGGAAAATTGCAAACTACGCCTTAATCTGAAACCTGAATTGGAAGTCTCTAAAACGTGGGACAGCTAAATAATAAAGACTTCTGAAAATCTTTAATTCAAAAATATTACTCAAGGGGAAGACTTTCGGTCTTCCCAGAAGGTTAAATCACAATTTTCAATCCAAATAACCAAATGTTACTTCCAAAAAAATAGCTTTATGTTCAGCAGAATACTTACAATGTAGAAGTCACTAAGATCATAAGCTTTTCCCTTTCTTTGTCCACGCTGATGTTGATAAATTCCCTTCTGAATGAAAGGCAAGGCATTTGTCCTGTGAAATAATTCAAAACTGGTATTAAAACAATTAAATTAATTTAAGCTTCTTATATACAGAAAAATATGCTTTCTAAAACCTTTTTAAAAAGTAATTTATCCTACCTGTTTTTCCCAAACTGTCGAAATTCATACACTGTAAGGGATTTGTCACATGCAAAAAAAAATCCAATCAACTCTCTGCAAGCATCATGGCCATTTCTAGAAGGAAAATTGAAAAGCACCTTTATGTTTTTCATCTATGTAAATCCAATTCAACCCAAACATAAGTAACATTTCTTTTGGAATCAGAATGGCTTGGGTTAGAAGGGACCTTAAAGATCATCTAGTTCCAAAACCCCTGCCATGGGTGGGGACACCTTCCAGATGGGCTCAGAGCCCCATTCAGCCTGGCCTTGAATACTTCCAGGGATGAGACATCCTCTGTGCAGCCTGTTCCAGTGCCTCACAACCCTCACGGGAAAGAATTTCTTCCTAGTATCTAATCCAGATATGCCTGCTTTTAGTTTGAAGGCATTCCCCCTTGTCCTATTACTACACACGCTTGTAAAAAGTCCCTCTCCAGCTTTCCTGCAGCCCTCCTGTAGGCACTGGAAGGCTGCAAGAGTCTCTCCCTGGAGCCTTCCCTTCTCCTGACCGGACAGTTCAACTCTCTCAGCCTGTCTTCATAAGAGAAGTGTTCCATCCCTCTGATCATCTTTGTGACCTTCCTGTGGATCAGTCCAGTGGGTCCTTCTCATGCTGGGGATCCCAGAGGTGAACACAGCACTGCAGGTGGGGTCTCACAGGAGAGAAGCAGAGCAGCAGAATCCCCTCCCTCACCCTGCTGGCCATGTTTCTTTTGGTGCAGCCCAGGACATGGTTGTCTTCCTGGGTACAAGTGCACACTGCCAGATCATGTTGAGCTTCTCATTCACCAGCACCCTCAAGTTCTTCTCCTCAAGGCTGCTCTCAGTATCCATTTTATTTCCAGTGTTGCATGTGTACAATTCATTTTTTTAAAGAGATATTTGACTATTTTCTGTAACCCACCATGAAATGGATTTGGTCACATTTTTAATTCAATATTCCATTCTCCATAATGCTAAAAACACCTCTGGAGGCTTCATGTTTTAGTATGCCAATATAATTTTCACTCATTAACAAAAGGATTACACACACCAGGATTGCTGCATTCATTGAGGTAATATACTAACAAGTATACAGCTCACAGCTGCAGAAAAGCATCACTTTCATAATTGAAAAATACGTTTATGCCACCACTACTCAGAATGGTTTCAAGGACGTTCTAAAATTTAATACATAAGAAGCTATGAACAAGTTGCAAAGCCATTACTACTTATAGTAGTTGCTACAGATAAGGCTAAAATAATTTTAATCAACTGAGATGCAACAGCTAAAAGCACTATTTTACACAGCCCCTAACTGTCCTGAATAGAGCTATGGGCATGATAGTAACATAACAGTGCTTACAGATCTTAACATTGTACAGTAGGACTGTAAAGCCATTATCCATTAGCCATGTCAAAATTTGTGCTATACGTGGACACCCACATGTACTTTTTCTCTTAAACATTCAGTGCAATTAATTAGTTCAAGAGAGCAATCATCATTCACAAATTCAGAGAACTGAAAAGCTTCACAACATTTGTGATTACCTCGATATAATCCTACTATCAAAGCGTAGCTTGTTGGAGAGCATGCTCTCAGTTAGTCCTGAGTTGGTCCTTATTCTGTGAAAATAATGCAGCATGTTAATGATACCTATATGCTCACAGATAAATGTTACATAAAAATCAACCATTTCCAAACAGCAAAAAACATGAAATACGGTATCCTTGGCAACTGGCTGAGGAGATGATCCTTTGTAGTTGAATTAGAAAGCAACTCAGAGCTGTAAAGTATTCTGTTGTTATATAATAAGAGAGTACATTCACAGAGAGCACAGATATGAATGGGAAATTTTGTTTACATACACTTATATAAAGAATTTAACCTCTACCACTCACCATACTTCCACGAATCAATGCGTTCTCTTACAAAAATACCCAGATTGGGGCTTTCCTACGCACCTAAATATTTTATATTGGCCCTATTGCTAGTTCCAGAAATAGAGATTTGTCTGTGTGATGGATGTAAGAAATTGAGACTGGTTTTGTTGTCTTTTTTTTTTTTAAGAATATATAGATGACATTTGATGAGAAGGACTTTAAAGAGGGATGTTAAAATGCACAAAGCAGAAATGCTTGCTTGAATGTTGAGAAAAATCAACAGAACAAAACTCAGACCTGCAAATTCATTTCATTTTATGGATCACAGTGTTTCCTCAGGTTTTCTTAAGTCCTTGGAGCTACTATTTCAATGCTGACAGTCCAGGAATGTCATCTAAATGCCAGTAGAGTTAATTATTGCAGCAGAAATCAAAACATGAAAAAAAAGTATGATTATATTGTGAAGAACTACATTAGCATTTACAGATGCATATTTATGCAATTTATGCACCTCAGGATAGGAATCTATAAAAGGAAATGACAGGACTGCAAGCATCCAACAGCTTGGAAAAGGCTGGCAAAACCTTGTGATGAATAATATCAATATAAGCTTCTCAATGCTCTCCCAGGTTTTATAAATTCTATGAATCAATCATAATACAGAGAGAATTCACATAAAAAGGTCCCTGTTATCTCACCAGGCAGTAACAAGCACAGGAAAGCTACAAAAAAGGCCTCACACGAAGCTGGTGGATCCAAGGCAAAAATAAAACATCTGGAAAGGCAAACAGTCTTCACAGAGCTAAGAAAAAACCAAAAAACAGAAAATGTATTTTTATAAACTTACTTTGTTTCGTGGAGTGTCCTTTTTCTAAAACGCATTGGTGCTGTCCCAGCTCCCAGAAGTCCTTGAGCTTCCTTGCAAGCCTCAGAACGTGTGGACTGCTCTGGATCACTTATAACAGCTCTGACCACAAAGAGCAGGGAAAAGCCCTCTGACTATTAGTGTGGCTGAATTTCAGGCCTTACGTACTCTTACACAGGAAATAAAACACCCAAGAATAATACAGCAATACAATCTTGGAGTTACCCACTAAGCTTGCATAAATTTGTGGGCCTAATTTTTTGTTTGTTTATACAAATTCTTAAGTCTATTTCTCAAAATTAAACATATGCAATAATATTCTGGCAAGTGCACTACTATGTAGTAATGCTGCTTGTAGATATGTTATTTAAAGTATATTTTATATATCTTTATATAAAATAAATCTTGATATCGTGAAGGTTTGAGGGGTTTTTCATCATTTTAACTATTTCTTCAAATTCCGTCAGTGACATTCTATAACCATGGCTCCCTCCAATATTAGTGATTTCAGTTACTAGCACTGGCCAGTGACATCACCACAGAGCCATAGAATAGCCTAGGTTGGAAGGGACCTTAAAGATCATCTAGTTCCACCCTCCATGCTGTGGGCAGGACACCTTCCACTAGAGCAGGCTGCTCAGAGCCCCATCCAATCTGTCATCCAACAAAAACATTGGCACTTCCTCCCTCAAAGTACTGAGTACACAGCTGAGAGGATCTCAAAGTCCCAACAAGCAGAAAAGAAATAGATGAACTTGTTTTTGAACACTTTGATATTCTCTGTATCAGTTCAACAAGTAAACAAAAGAAGAGACCCTTTAAAAATAAATGAGATGCTTTTTATGCTATTGAAATTGTTCATTATCAGAAGAAAAAAGTAATTTTGCATGGCTATTATAGTTTTCTAAACTTGCTTTCTGATCTACACAAATCCATCTTTGTACACATCAGTTACACTGATTTAACTGCAAGATTTGCTCTATTAAAAAAAATATTCAAAACACCTTTGTGTTTCCTTTAAATAGTTTTTTTTTATGCAACTGTTTTGAACTAATCTTTTCCGATTAACATCCTGATGTCTGATACCAATTTGTTTGGAAGTACTGGCAGAGTTATATTGGGAACATAAACAGAGAGATTTTTTAAATTAAAACTTCATCCTGATGCAGCTGCAGCACTACTGAATATTGTTTTGACATTATCAACAGAAGGGTTCAGAGGAGGAGAAGGAATGCATGGAAAAAATAAGGCAAAGCAGCAGAAGGAGGTTAAACACAGAATGGGCATCCATGACCCAAGATGCACAAAGTTGTACATTTAATGCAACATCAGTAGCACTGAAACACTTCAATGTAACCAGCATATTTTTAAAAACACCTCTGTAATAATCTTTAAAGGGGTATGACACAGGCCAAGCACTTACTTGCAAACTGGGGATTTCTACCCTGCATAGTTCCATAATATTAATCCTGCTAAATTATACTTGGAATTTAACACTGTGTTTCACGACAATTTTATTTCCCTCAGGCAACCTTCTTGTCATCTCAGATTTTAAATGGTGTAAAAGCATTAATAGACTTTTAATCTATATAGGTCATTTAAACTGCCACTGTAACAGAAACAAAACTAAAATGGTGAAGTGCAACAACATTTAAACCTCAAAATCTTTGGATTTGATGGGCTGGAAAACCAGTACAGATGACTGCAGAGATTGTAAACTATGCACAGAATGCAAAATAATCTAGTCATACCCCGAGTCAATTTTAAGTGTAAAGTAACATGAAACTGTATTAAACTAGCTTGCATCTTCCTATATTGTCATAACCAGACAGCTTGCATAAAGCCCTGAATTATTAAAGGATGCTTAAAATAGAGGGATCTTTCTGCACAGAAGTGATGCTTTCTTGAAGCTAAAGGGACAGCAATGAAGGCAGGAGATCTTACTGTACAACCCGGATGAACTCGATTTAGCCCAGCATTGGTATAAGACTCTGTTATGCTTGAAAGGTGCTGTGTCAGTATTAATAAAGGATTCATAAATATTAATAAAGCTAAGATTTTTAGAAAGGACAATAAACATTGAGAAAGTGTAATTTATAACATCAGGCATCCATGTATTTTCTTGAGGTGCAGTAGTTATTTTCAAGAGCTCATGCTATTGCAAAGCCCTTAAAATAGGTTCAAGTATAACATTTCAAATTATTTCCAGAAAAAAAATAACATACACATGGCACTTTAAGTTGCACTAAAATGACTTCTCATTTAAATAATTTTTGCAAATAATACTACTACATAAGATTTCATAAGACTTGGAACAAGATGACCAAAACACCTCTTAAGCAAGAAAAGCTACACACTAACAGATCTAAATTCTTATGTAAGGAAAACTGAAATTTTACATTATAAATTCATTTACCTACATAATTGATCCACCATAACTTGTTCTACAACAGCCTGTTTTCTCCTCTCTGCAGCAACATCCTCCTGCAATGAAGAACTGACTGTGAACAAAGGAAATATATAACAGCAGGCACTTCAAATAACAAATTACCCTTTAAGACAGCATTCAGAGGTCACAGACTTACAAATGTCACAATTAATACTTTTTTACACTTTTAATAGATTTCTATTTGCATTAAAAAAGACATATACTATTCCCTGCTACACACTTGATTTGTCTATGCATATTAGTTGTAATAAATATGAGAATTCTAGTATTTAAGTTGACAGACAAAATCCTTATTTCTGTATTGCTTCCAATACATTCTGTAAGTACAATAGAGCCTGAGGAGACTCACATTATTCCAGGTTTTATGGTTGACACAGATTCCAGCTAAGAGAATAAAACTTTACCTCCAGCAATATTTAGTCAAAAAAATTCTTTTAAGACTGAAGTCTCAGCTGGAAGGTTTTTCTTTCCTGCATGCCACAATAATTTTCTGCTGAGACAGGTCAATCTGAAAAACCTTTCAGGAAATATCATCCTAAAGGGGAAAGGGGATTTAACATGATCTTCTTATTATTTTTATTAGAGTGACACTGAACCATGCCCTTGTGCCGTTCACTGTGAAGTGTGCAGGCGTTGATCACGACCTGTTACACAGAGAGAAACCAAAGCACAGGGTAGTATGGAGGCCACCAGCAACAACCAGGACTCAGCACCTCTCTTTATCTTCCACATTTCTGAACTTTTTTACTGCATTTAAAGTTGCCTTTTATTAAAAAAAATATTTTTATATATGAGAAAATAGAGATCATTATTACCGAGGGGGTTTATGCAACCTTACATTTTTTTAGATATTCTGAAATGAAAGAATTAAGATATTTTTCTAATTGGTCTTGTGTGCAAACTAAATTCTAGAGAGATCAAGCCTTTGCATGGATGAAGAACTGAAAGGTTCCCAGGTACCTGTTAGCGATAATTCCTAATTCCAAGAGATGTTATGGGTAGAATTAACAATCTCCAAATAAATACTGATTGGCACTACCCCAAAAAAAGAAAGCAAAACTGAAAAAACCCAAATAACTAATGTAACACCAGACCAGCTGTTGGTTATTCCAAACTGATTTTAAGCCTTAGATTCCTGAATTATAAGAGATAGGGGGCTTTTTAGTTTGCTTTCATGTTTCATTTTTGCACCTATCAGAACTATAGGGTGCTTTATTCTGAGTTACTGATTTTTTACCCATTACCTGTTGCAACAGATGTTTTAAAAAGAATAATGTAAAGAAGAACACACTGATAATACAGAGCAATTTTTTTTATAACATATTCCATGGACACTGGCCTACAGATCCAAACAAGTTAGCATGCTGAAAAAAATCTGATTGCAAAAAAAAAACCCAAAAAACCCAGAAATAAAAACTTTACACCTTAAATTTCAATTGAATATTAGGTCACCAAATGTAATCTTTCATGGGACATCTTCCATTCTTCTCTAAGACAAATTACAAAAATGCAGAGAGCAGAGGCAAACATTGAACTTGCAGCAGCCCCCACTGGTAAAAAAGTAGTAATTGTTGTTCCCTAAATATGACCATTCAGAGAAAACCAACCTTCTTCAGAGGTTATATATGATACCCATTAGTAATTACACATGGACTGTGAATCACAAAATCTCAGAACAAACTGAACTGAGGACCTACAAAGAAAATTATTGGAATTTATATACATGCAGTTACTACTTCCAATTTCTTCCAGTATTCTACCACTATCAGAAGCTTGAGCTAGGAGAGCCTGAGATGGTCCTCAAAAGAGACAGGCAGCCTGTGCTGACCATGAGTGCTAATCAATAACAAAAGGGCTTCTGAAGATCCCAGTAACGCCTTGCTCAGACACCTGCTGGCTTTATTTTAAAGCACAGCAGCTACAGAGTATCTTCTATTTTGTGGTTCTGCACTGCTCCCTTTCTTAGTTCTTTCACTGTACTTCCTTTAACATTAGGTAGTTACTCTAGGGATACTTCAAGACTTTTTTCCATTATCTTCAGCCTATAGTATAGATTTTTAAATTAAGTCTTAAAATAAAAGCTTCATTACTTTCTCAAAAGATTTTCTTATCATGAAAATTAACAGTGATCTCAGCAGTGCAACATCTGCATTCACTTCAACATGACTAGAAATCAAATAAATGCTTGCAATGATGCAAAATTCAGTGCATAGTGATGAGCAAATAAAATGACTTAAAATTACTATTTACTTTAAAAAATCATAACATTTCTCAGGGCTTAATATATCATGAGAAAGTTAGAATGCATAAACCTTTTCAACAATACCTTCAAAAACCAGTTACAAAAGCCATCACTCTGCATATGCAAATACTGAACTACACAATATCAAATCAAGGTTCTTCATAATTGCAAATCATCCTAAATTCAAGGCCTGGCCTCAGATGGGCAAGACTCCTGTTGTTCAGTCCCAAAAAGAGTAAAATTCACATCTATGTAAGAAATTAAAGAAGCATATTGGGTACATCCATGTAAGGCAAGTTTTAATTCCCCTCTATGCATGCTAGGGAGTCCATAGTAGTTTCCAGTCTAAAGAGCTCCCTCTTTCCCTCAGAAAGGATCTGACAGAAGATCAGAGCCAAAGCAATTGAAAGGAGATGCTAAGTGAGCTTGGGTTTGTTTAGTTTGCAGAACCAGCAGCTACGAGGCATTCTGAAGTTGCAAAGTGAGAACCAAATTTTTTTGACAGCAGCCAACAGTGTAATAGGAGGTGAAGTACAAACTGAGCCTTGGGAGGATTGGTGTGGACAACAGGAAGAACTTTGTCACCTAATGACATAGCATGTCACATGAAGATGTTGCCTAGAGATGCTGCTCCATCCCTGGAGCTTGAAGACTCAGCCAAAGTTGTTGCTGACTCAACCTAACACTAGCAGCAGAGCTGATGGAATCTATGGACCATTGAATACAGGCTCAGCTAAAAGCTACAGATCAGAGGAAATCATAGAATATCCTGAGCTGGAAGAGACTCATAGGCATCATCAAAGTCCAGCTTCTGGCACTCAATGTAACACTATGTTTATGTTCACTCAACTGCCTCTTAGTTGTATGAATATATCTGTATACATTACTCATAATTTGCATTCTCATTTATACACAGTACTGCATAAAACACAAGCATTGCAGATAAGATTTAAAAAATGCTCACTGGATTGCTCAGTTCAGCTCCCATTGAAAGAAATGTTTAAACTCACATGACTTCAATGAGTGCAATTACATACTAGACCCAAATCCCCGAAGGCATAACTTGGTTTGAAAATCTGGGAAACCATTCTCCACATCGAGGTGGTTAGCAGCATAATACCAGTCAAAATACTTACAGCTTCTGATTTCCTTATGTTGTGCTGCATGTTATAAGGCTTGTTTGTATAGCATTGTTGCAGGAGAGCTTTCTTATCAAGAGTTACAAAATCATCATTATGTCCGTCTTCAAGCTGTGTACCCTACACAAAAAATATATTCTTTTCATAAATCAAATGTAATGAATTGTAATAAAAACAAACTAGAAAACCCACAAATGTTTTCCTCAACAATTTATTTAAAAGTACATCTCTTTCTTTCTTCTTTACTTTTTAAGTGTCTACTTCTTCCCCTTCATGCTAATTAAAAGAGAATTTTTTTAAGCCTAGCTTTCTACAGAAACTGAACTTATAAGGAAAGACGAGAGAACAAGATTTATATCTTTTGAATACTTGCCAGTTTTCATTCATACTGAAATAAATAAAAAATTTAAAAATCTCAAAAATATTGTGTTCATACAAGTTTTGTGAAGAAACAGCAGCAAGTCAGGGAAGGAAGACTGTAGTATCTCTGAGAAGAAGAGAACTCATCCTTTTTCTCTTCTCTCAGGAACAGAGGATTTGCTGTTAGGTATAAAGCTCAAAGTTCACTGTAGAGATACTGCTTTGTGACCAGTGAAGAAGTTAAATACAGTCTAGACAGGGAAAAGCCAAAGCATGCTACTGGTTCTAACAGAGTTGTAAACCAGTCCCAGGGTATTACAGAAATATTTCCTATAAGGACAATATGAAAAAAAAGCATACAAGAGGTTTCTACAGAACTCAGGAAAGAGGTAGCACAGGAAAGAAATCAATTGTTAGCCATCTCCTCAATGAGCAGCTTCTTTCAGAAAAGAAAAGTTACAAGTTCCACTAATCAAGTGAAGCAAGTGTATTGAAATCTTTCAGTTTATTCATCTAATCAGGTAGTGATGATAGCTAACACCAAAAATTGTTTTGATAGACATTGTATTACAATCTGTGAGAAGAACTTAGACACATGCTTCTAGTGCTTAGCAAGTGTCTTTCTGGAATGCAAAATCACCAAAGAAAAGTCAGTTCTGCTTTTTCTCTCCCAGTATACACTTGCCATCTATTTTTTCATTTTCAGATTAACTTGGCTGCTTCTGTAAATACCCTTTAGAAGGGCTTGCAGTAGTGCATATAAAGGAGTCACGCCTTGAAAAACAGATTATATGACAGTGTCAGACCAGTATATTAGAGTGGAATCATTAAAAAACAAAACAAAACAAAAACAACAACAAAAAAGCCCTACAACAAATATCCAGAACAATCTTATCTTCCACCAAATATAAAACTAAAACACAAAATACCACAACTTTTTTTCATTTACCTCATATTCACAGAATATTTATTAATAGATTTTTTCAGGTTCTCCTTTATCTGATCACTAGAAGCATGACTACAAGAGGAGAAAGCTTTCTTAAAGCTATCAACAAAATGTGACACCATCTTTGTCTTATGTGAGACCTTCCCTTTTCATTGTACTGAATGTTAAGAAAGTAAATTCAGTAAACTCATTCATTACAAACCTTTTCTCTGAAAAGCAATGAGCACAATATGTTCCATCAACATCTGCATACTCAACTTTCCATTAAGATTCTTAAATGGTCATCTACTCTCAGCAGAATCTAGCATTCAACCAGTCCTCACAGCTGTTGTTTACTTAGGCTCCCTGCTTCCTTACACCTACAGGGATGCATCTTTCCCTGTTGAACCACACTCCTCTGCTATCTCTTCAAGAACAAGATGAAAGTTGGGTTTATTTATCCCTTTGTTTTCCAGTTTCTCTCCACTGATCTTCCCTTCTTTGCACCTTAGTTTTAATTTAAAAACACAAAAGAAACCTGTCAGAATTAATACAGCTTGCAGTCCAACTGCCCTGAATCTTGTACAACATCAAAGCAAAAAGTACAGATAATATCTTTCATTATTTTAACTCCATATTCCTTTGCATTTTCAATGTTAATAGTTCTCCAAGGAACAGATTAAATCTTTCATTTCTCCTTTTTTAAGTCCTATATACAGTCACAATTTACAGAGTACTAATTAAAACACTTCTACATTTAAAAAGTAGAAAAGCTTGAATGAATTTCTGATTTTGGAAATAACATTTTACCAAGAGCTTCTTGCTGTCTCTCCTCTCCTCACACGCTGTAACTTCTTCCTTATCAATTATGCTAACCTTCATGCTCAGGCTAGAGGTGCACTGTAAGGGCCAGTGTTACTTTCCTTACCAGAGAACACAACCATACATAAATCCTCAGAGCATCTCAGTTTTTCGCTCTGCAACAACTGAAACAAGCTTTCTATATTTTATTTCCTCCTCAACATTAGATGCTGAAATTACATGGTTTTATTTCTTTACAATAAAACCATGAAATTAATTACACACATGTGCAAACCTTTCCAAACAATGTAATTAAATAGTGATGTACATTTGCTATTTAAAAATGTGATTTCTATTTTGCCAGCTACCTTTATTGAACTGTCTGGACATTGGAGGTGGTCTTTTTTCTTTTCTGCAATTCTCTGAGGATGCTGCTTATATTCTTCTTTCGTATCTGCTTCATACTGACCATTCTTCGGTTTGTATCTGTCTGTGGGGGATGGCAGATTTTCTGGTCTTGTCTTCTGCTCCAAAACAGAATGTTAAAGCAATGAGTAATCAATATAAAAGCCTCTGGCTGGTCTATTGAATGAGAACAGCATTATTTTAATTCCTATCCAGTCTAATGTCTGAAACTTCTAGACGTGATGCTTCAAATTAAGAAAAAGTGCAAACAGGACTGCATATTCAGGCTTAACTTGCATTGAGTTCTTCAAATTCTACCATTTTTAAATCTAAAAAATACATAGGCAAATGGTTTTACATCACTGTTAAAGAAATAAGTCCAATTCAATGGTTCTGCCTTATCACTAAAATGGAAATTCTGACATTTGATTTTGGATGGCTGAAAACAGGTGGATGAATGTTTTACAGTCAGAAGTTCTAACACTCTTATGTGTCAGATGAGTACTGGCACACTGTTATCTAGCACAACATCAGCTACACAGCTAAGTACCTTTCTAACCTTACAGAGGTTGGATCAGAAAGAGCAGATATGACAGAAGTCCAAGATTCCATTCTTTTCCATCTCCCTGAATGACTAATACCTTCAATATTTAAGTTATATTCCTTCAGTGCTAATAAAAGTAAGGTGGCCTTGTCTAGCATCTTTACTCAACATCTGCAACTCATCTTGCAACAACAGTATACAGTCCTGTTCTAGAAAACCGTTTCTTAAAACCCAAGAAGATTTGTTTTTGAAGAGCCAACTTTCTCCTTCAAAAGAGGATTCACATCCCTTCACTGACTAATTTCCAAAATTATAAGAGTATATTTAAATTTTTCTTCCAAAAGTGACCTATTTTGAGAAGATTTACTTACACAGTTACTGAAGAAGCTGGATTTATCTTGCTAAAGGAAAGCTTGGTCAGAGCCCCAGAAGCAAGAAATGCAGAAATAAAGGCCGCTCAGAGGAATACATTAAAATATTTTAAAACAGATTGAAAATCTTCTCCATTAAAAA
>VXAC01009004.1:1660764-1782583 GCA_013399225.1 Rhipidura dahli | reverse complement strand
AAAAACAAACATGGGGAGCAAGTAAAGCAAAAAAGGGGGGCAGGGGGGAGAGAGAGAAAGAGAGAGAAAGAAAGAGGGAGAGCAAAAAAGGGTAAGTAAACAGAAGATACATTCCAATACATTGAGCACTCAGTATTTAAGACATAATGAAGGCAGAAAGGACGCAACAGGAGCTAAAGGAAAGCAGAGAAGAAAGGGAGAAAGACCCTGCAAAACAAACAAAGCCACAGCAACCTTCCATTAGTGCTCCTGAAGCTTGACTGAGTTATACACACAAATTATTTTTCGAAAAAATGGTAAAGCAGGCAGTGTAATCACAAGGATCCAAACCCAGAAAGGCCACAGCAACTCAACTATGTTTGCACTGCACATTTACAAGGCAGTAGAAAGGAACACAACCTATCTGTAGTTACATGTTTACAGTTACATCTTAAGACATGTATAACTACCTATGTAGGGCACATATTCTAAAAATTAGTACATTCTTAGTACATTATTTTAAAAAGACCAGAAAACCATTTACAATTTCAGTTTTTGCTTAAATGGAATTGTTTTTCAAGTGGAGAAACCATTTGGTTATATAGGGAAACATAAAAAATTGTGATCTTGGCAGATTCACTTTGAATTCCAGCCAATCTGGAGTTTTGCCCTTGAAGTTACTATATTATTTGTTTCAAGGGGCACAGGTTATGTACAAATTAATTTAAAATTGACTTTCCCTCTAGTTAAAATTCTGGAATTTTTTAAAACACTCATTTGAATATTTATTAGGTTTATGTAAGTTAAATATTTTTGAAATAATGGATTTTTAATCAGTGTATTTTTTAATAGTTTCTCCAATAAGCTAGCTCCTGTCACATAGAAGAAGTTAAAACACATCACATTTTCAGACCATATACCATAAAACTGAATTGATCATACTTTTTGTCACTCTATATTTTTTCAACTACTTTACCTCCATTTTGTTCTAACAAAATTTTCTAGACACATGTTCAAAGGAAAACAGGAATTAAGATGTATCATGATCAAATAAAAAATTGTCACATTCATTCTGTTCACATTTAATTCAGATTTAACAGTTTAAAAAAACTCTCTTCCTGCATTAAATTAAATGAGTAATCAAATTAACTTTTAAAACTATCATAGTGGATATTGATCCTGAAAAATGCTGCACTATACTGTACAACAGTATGTTAGCACTGTGGTGATTAAGTTTCTCAGTCATCCAGGGGAAAAATGCTAACATGATGAGGAAATTTTAACAGTAAAAGAGCTCTCATAAATGAGATGTAATTCCAAAGTTTATGTAAGAGTTCTGTTTTAAAGACAACAGCTCTAAGAAAAAAAATATGGAATGGCTGCAAGTAACTCCAAAAGCTTTCATCAGAAGTAACTATTCTTCCATAGAAATAATACTTAGAGTCTGTAAATACAGGTTTTGTCTTCAATCATACACTTACTACTACTAATCTTTACTACTACATTATTACTTTATTAATATATCTCTTAAAAAATAAGCACAACAAAAGGGTGAGTGTATCAAACAACAAAGAGCTAAGTAATGTAATAAAATAGGTTTATCTAAATATTCTAAAGAATCTCAGTACAAGGACTTTTCTAAAAATATTTTGGACAAACAGCACTGGGAGATATATGCTTAACCAAAAGAAAAAAAGAAAAAGAACTTTCATTAAAAAAGCTATGTATGCTTTTCTAAATTACTGCTAAAGGGGCATATGATAAAGATATTTGTAGTGACAGACTGACATGTTGATGCTGCGCATATGGAGTTTGTAATGACATTCTCCAGTCTGACGAGGAATCTAGTTGGCACCTATGAGAACAACTTCCAGTGTATGGTATGTAAGAGTCTCCATCCTAAAAAAATAAAAAGGTAAAAAAGGACAAGCAATCATAATTGTTTTATATTCAGAGTGATACTTTTTATTAACTCATGAAACTTATGAATTCCAAAAAACTTTTGAGAAAGAATTAATGTACAATTACCTCTTCATCAGAAACTCCCAGCCTCCATAGATCTAGGCATGGCACCCTGCAGGGAGTTAAAACAATTTTAACAGCAATACACTCCCTTATTTTTTAACTACAATAAAAGCACTGCCTATTAGCTATTATCAGGTCCTTCACAAAAATTTCCCTGCAACTGGATATGGTCTACTCAGCAAATCTCTATTAGCCCCTTTTGCTTCAGCTCAGCAAGTAGCTACTGAGCTTCTCTTCCCCAGTAGCAGAATACCCTGGCAGCCGAAAAGGACCCTTTACTCCCACATTGACTTCTCTTTACTCCCCAGCAAGAGCTACTGCAACAAGATCATGCATCAAGGATACCTTACTCTTATCTTCCACAGCACGTCCATGTCAACATTCCTCTGTCATCAGTCAACAGAGAGGCAACAGGGAAGCATCACTACGTGGGATGCAAATCTTCTGAACTTTTTCGTAAGAGATTAATATAGTGGAAGAAAACCATACCTTTGTTCCGCTTAAAGAAATGAAAACATCTCCAATTCATCAAAGCATCTCTGTGCCTTCTGCCTTTACTGCAGGTACATTGCAGAGCACCATGAATACGTATTTTTTGTATTTTACCAGCAATATTTCCAAGCAACTCTCTCATAACTTCTTGGAATAAGAGAGCTCCTTATTTTACAGTCTTTTTTATTAGATAATGACAGGAAGTACACAGAAATTGGAATTTTTTGACATTAGTATGAAGAATCAAAGGTCATGGTCACACACATTTGTAAAATAATTACATACATTGGTTTTAAGACATTTCAGTAAACAAAACTGCCTAAACTACCAATCGTGGTCCTTGGAAGAGTAGATGTTGCTTATTTGCCAAAGTCACTACAAGGTTTTAAATTTTAAAAGCACAAACAGAATTTCCCATTGCTTGTAAAACCATTCACAACAGTTTCTCCATATCTTTTACTGTAACACTTGTAAAAGCAGTCAACAGTTATAATATGTTTTTTCTCCTTTTGCAGGCACGTTAAAAATATTCAGAAAAAAACAATGTATAAATATGACAGCTCTGAGTGATACCCTCTGAAGAGGATGTCAGGAGGACAGAGCCAGGATCTCCTCAGTGGTGCCAAGCAATAGGAAAAGGGGCAATGGGCAGAAACTGATGAACAGGATGTTCCACCCTAAAACAACTTCTTCTCCACAGGTGACTGAACCCTGGAACAGGTTGCACAGAGAGGTTGTGGAGTCTCCCTCATTTAAAATACTCAGGAACCATCTGCATGCAATCCTGAGCAATGTACCCTGGGACGTCCCTGCTTGAGCAGGGAGGTTGAACCAGATGGACCAGTGGGTTGGACCCACTGTGGTCTTTTCCATCTTTACCCATTGTGTGATTACACCTCCACTCAGCCAAACGTAAATCAGCTTAATTCCAAAGTAAAAAATGCATCAAATATTCTACTACAAATATAAACCCCAGAAAACAAACCTATGATGATAAATTTCATGGAACGCTAAGTTGCACGTTGCTACAAATGCCAATGCACTGTGTTAATAATACACACAATTAAACAAGCTGATCAGAAATAGAAGCAGACTTACTCTGGTGGGCGAGGACTGTGAGTAGCCTGTCTATTTGCTCTCCAGCCCTAAAAGAAGGATACATTATTGCATACCTAGGAGATATGGATTAAAATACATAGTTCTGTCTTTCAATTTCCCCTGAAATTTTTAAAATGAGTGGCTCAATCTATCTGTCCAACATATTTGACTAAGATGCTACTAACAAGGGGAAAAAACCAAAAACTTCTCATTGAAAACTAACTCTTACAGATCATGAGACTAGAAGACTGAATATTCATCATGACAGAAAGATTTCCAGCCATTATGAATCCAGATAGCATCCACATCAGCTATTAATAATACATTAAAAATAATCCATGTTTCTGAGGCTTTGTACCGTCACTGCTCTCAAGGCTTTAGGTCACACTGTCCTTTTTGGTTGGGAACCAACCCGAGTTGGGAACCAACCACAAGACTGACAGCCAGCTGGCTCACAAGGAGCTAGCTCAGACCCCAAAGAGCCCCTGATATTTGGTGTAACTGTTTCATCTCAGCTTTAGTATAGCAGCCCTGATGATGACTAGGCAGTTTACTTAATTTATTTTGCAAGGCTACATACCACACAGATCTCCAAACTCAACTGAGCAAGAACATAACAGGAAAAAAAGACTTGACCCAAAGCTTCATCCATCCCCCTATGGCTTTTGAAAACAGCTAGCAGCAAATCCGTGGGGAAGGATGCTTGGGGCAAGCACAAAATAACAATTCACCTAAATGGCCTCCCAATCTGAAAAAAAAAAAAAAAAAAGTGGTTTGGGAACGTTCAGAACCAGAGCTAACATTTTTGTCTTCACACTTTTCAGCTCATAAATCTCAGCATCACAGCCTGAACTGAGCAGAATCCTATTTCCAGCAGTGCTCGAACATCTTTCACGATCTGAGAGCAACCACAAAACTGTAACCCCTTTCTTGCCAGGCACCCCTGTAGCTGCTCCTGAAAGAGAAGTTCGGCAACACCACCCTCTGGTGACTCCGGAACGTGGCTCCGGGTACCCCGGTTTGAGAGCTCTGGCAGGTAATGAGCACCGCCACCGTGTGGTCACGTACGTAAAACCGTCAGGGCATCAAAAACACCGCATTACACCTCGCATTCATCTTTTTTCTGTACCATTACAACTGTGGTGAGGTAAAAAACACACCTCATCCTAGATGCTAAAGCCTTAATATAATTCCTTTCCTAGAAGTCAACAAATCAGGAGGAAAGCAAACAAAAAACCTTGTGAATGCTGAGGTGAAGCAGATTATTTCAACATAATTTTAAGATTTATTTTTGCAAACTACCAAGAATCATGTGGACTCGGGAGTCTAAATTCGGAAACTTAGTTGCACATGAATTAAAAAAAGGGATGAGAGATTAGAGAAAAAATGTCATTCATTTTCTTTTACAACCTACACTAAATGGCTCAAATGTTCTTCTTGTCCCCAGGTATTTAATTATCAAAAACCTGGTTAAAACATTAACAGTAACATTATAAAGTTGATGTGTTATCATTTACAAAAGGTCCTTTTTCATTCCAAATCAAACTGAAAAGAAGAACAGCAATTTGGCAGTCAAACTCCAAGAATTCCTAATGGGGTCATGCAACAAATAAGGAAGTTAAAAAGGTGCTTGGGGGACTGAGGGAGGATTAGAAATTAACTTTAGTTCATGGACATAAAGTACACTGTATCTGCGAGAAAAATCAACTGTTGTACTAGTTCTAGTTGATTCTTAAATTCCCCACATTCCAATTAAGTACTCAGAGTAGCAGTTATTCTAGGACAGCTGTTTGTGTTGGATTTCTCATGTTACTTCAAGAAGCTGTCATACTAAACCATCCTTTTCTGACAAAAATAATTTCCTTAAGAGTTGTCTTCTCTAAAGAATGGTTTCTAACCTCAAACCAAGAACCTTTTGATTTATGATTAAAATATTTTTTAAATGTCAAAGTAAAGAAGAAAAACAATCACAAGCCTTCCACTGACTACCTGACATTTCTTCCCCCTCAGTGACAACTCAGCCTTCCTTCGAGGGGATGCAGCAACTCCTTTAACTTCCAAATCCATGCAAATTCAGTGACAGCTTTCAGAACAAACTGAAAAACAGAACATACTAGTGAGAAAAACATGTATTTTTTATCTAAGTACTGCTGGGGGAAAAAAAGTTACTGCATTAGAAAGAATTTTGGTATTGTCTTCACCAAGCTATGAAATGCTGTTGGTTTCTCTTTTTCACCGCCTCTTAATTTCAGTCTTTTATTACTATTGCTTCACCAGATTCCTGTTGAAATTTATGTTTTTGCCTCAAGCTTAACTCCCTCTTTCCCTTACACTTATTGATACCTTCTTATTCCAGTATCACTAATTTGCTACCCCTTGGCAACATCAAGCCTTTTGTACCACGTAAAACCGCTGCCTGGCTCTCCATCGCTCGATGCCCTGGGAACATTTCAGGAAGACCGAAGGGACCTCCCGACACACTGCCAGGCTCCGAGAGCTCCAGGGTGACATTCCACCAATGCTCTGCTGCTTTCTCCTTCCATCCGGCCAGTTTTGACCCAAAAGCCCACCATGTAGTTCCCAGCAATCAGACACTGCATTTTCAAACCAAAGGCCGAGGGCACTGAGCAGCTCCCATCCCAAGCAGCCTTTCCTTTCCCGGGCAGGATCAGGGCTGCAGGGCCTGCTCGGAGACGGGCACACGGCGCCGGGCACCCGCACAGCCCTCCCGCCGAATCCCTTGCCGGGGCACGGGGAATGTCCGTGCACGGCCGCAAGGCTCTCCGGAAAGGGAGCTTTCTCCCGCCTGAGGGCACAGAGCGGAGAGAGCCTTGTTGTATTTAATGGCTCGCGCGCTGAGATTACTGCTATCAAACAGCAATGCTGTAAGAGGTGGAATAAACACCACGAGCTCAACAGCTCCAGGGAAATGATTCATTTTCCCAGGAGAGGCGCGGGACCCCGGCCGGCAGGGGCTCTGTCTCACCGGAGCGCTCCCGGGGCGCACGGCTGACGGACCGGGCTCCTCCCCGCACGTCTCCACGGTGTCGCACCCCGCCTGCGCCGCCTGCACCGGGGGTTGCCAGGTACCGCAGCGCCGAGGGGCCAAGCTGAGCCAGGCCTCGCACCAGTTTCGCAAGGTGCACCTCCGCGGAGCGGGGAAGCGGAATTCCCGGTTGCTCCTGCGGAAATTCCCTGCCCCGGGCCCGGCCGTCCCTCCCTCCCCGCGCCCACAGGAGGGACTGCCCTCCCTGCGGCCCCGGCAGCCCCGCCAGGACAGGCGGGCGCTTACACATCACACCGATCCTGACCCCGGCAAACCCCGGCAGCCGGCCTCGGAGACTTGAACTGCGGCGAGAGAGCTCACGGTGCCTGTTTGCAGCCTGCGCAGAAACACTACCATCAGCCCAAAGTAGCTCAGAGCCTTTCGGACAAGGGCTTCAAGTGTCAGCAGCATCCGAGGACTCGTGGAGGTGAAAGCCGCAGCAGTGATGATTCAAACAGTGCCCCAGGCGGGGAAACGCTGCGGCAAAGGACACCGGCACCAGTGCCTGGGAGGAGCAGGACTGACCTCGGCAGCGCAGCCTGGCTCCCACTCCATCGTTCCCTCTGATCAATGGCTTTGAAATTAGTTTCAGTTCACTTTATTAGATATTTCAGAGAAAAGCCTTTATGAAATTACGATTTTTTCCAAACCCTTCCAGTTGTACTGAATGACCAGAGAAACATCAGGTATTTTTTAAAATCAAATTGTATCCAAGTACCAGTTTTGTTCATCCGTTCTGTCTTGGGGAAAAAATCTGCCACCACTTGAGAAACCTTGGCTCTGTAGTCCATCAGTTTTTCAAAGTTAGGCAAAATCTCACTCAGTGCAAAACTACTAACACACTGATGCTAAGGATGTATTTCGGGATGCTGCTACTTCCAAGCCTGTGTGATCCAGTTTTAGAATCAAACACATACCATGTTTCTACACCAGAATGAACAATTCATTCCATTTCAGTGAGTGACATGATAATAAATTTAGTCCCTTTAAGTACAGTACATTTCCTCCATAAAAACAACTCCACATGCTATTTTCCTGTAAGCATAAGGATGGCAGAAGAGTTCAGGCATCACAACTGGCCTACTTAAAAGCTATGCAATTATAAAACAGAAAATTTGACAGTGTTGTACTGTCAGACCTACCTCTAAGGCAATTCCTGTCATTAGAGGCTGGCAGTACCATAGGTGTGTGCATCAAGTGAACAGAAAATGAGTAAGAAAAATGATGGACAAAAATTATTCTGGCAAAGGAAAATAAATGCTTTTCCTAATAATGACTTAAAAGAGGCCACTATCAAGTTGGCATAACGTACTGAAAAAAGATCCCATGCCCCACAGGTCTTGGATGGTACATAGCAATACATCTGTTAATTCTGATTTTTTTTTAAAAAAGGGCATTACAATGAATCAAAAGGTTAGATTCTATGGTATTAAAATAAATGTGAAACAGACATACAGTATTAATGGGTATCAATCAGTTATTAGACAGCTGCTGAGTTTAACCAGAGACGAGTGAGGAAGAAATTAAGTGATCCAGTGTAATACATTAGGTGTTAAGCAGACATATAAAACTAAACACCATTACTCAAAGGACTGCAAATTCAGTCATTATTATTTTGATATAGTGTCCATGGCTAAATTTCTCTCTCCAAATAAAGAAATTAAACTATGAGTGGATCTCAAAGACTTAACCCATACTGATTTTTATACTCCCAAAGAGAAAATTTTTCCACAAAGAACTGAATTCATCAGTGCATGCTCTTTAATGAACTCAAGGAAGTCAAAGTTCAAGTGGCATAATGCTTACTAGTTACAAAACATTTATGAAATATCTATTTTTTTATAGTCTCAATTAGAAGATATTCTAATATTTTAGTGAAGCATCAGATATAATTATAGCACATTATATACAGAGTACAGAAATATTTTATAGGGAAAAAATAAATAGAAAAAATATGTAAACATCCTGAGTAAAATTCTGCTGCCACTGAAGTCAGTTACAGAATTGTCATAGATACAAGCAAAGGCAGGATTTCATCCCTCTGTTTAAAGCATATAGCAGTGCACATAACTTCATTTCAAACAGTTTAAAGAATTCTGATTATAAAAAGAATTCATAAGCTTTTCAAAGTTTTACATATGCAGATTCCATTCATATCTATTGCGTCTCCTCAGTGCCATCTCTTCTGATTCAATGGCATCCTTGCTTATCATTTCTTCATCTTCTACAACATCCGGCTCCAATTGATGTATTTCACATTCATCATGTAATTCATGCTCTTCTATTTTGTAATCATTATCAATATCCTCAAGCAAATCTTCATTACAGTCATCTTCTCTGTTGTCCATTTCTTTCTCTTGAGAATGTTCAGCAAATGACTGAATGAGATCTTCAAGTTTCTCATTACAAATGTGTCCGAGATCTAAAAATTCACAAAAAATAATTAAAATTAAAGTTTACTGGAAAGGCTCTAAATTTCAGGCCAGTTTAGAAGTAGAATTTTTTTTTTGGTTTTTTTCTCTTCTATTAAGACTCAAATAATGCAAAAATTCCCCAAATTTCTAATGAACCATTCTTAACATTTAAGATGTATCCTGGGCTACTATGCAGCTCTTGGAAGTCTCCAGTTGAAACCAATATACAATTTGCTGTTTAGTGTTGTATGCAAGCATTACTCACAGCCTCAGAGATCACCATTTGTAAATCCTTAGCCTAAAGTTAATTCAGTACTAACAGACTGCTTAGGAACTGACATTCCAAAAGCCTGTTTTATCAAAGCAGAATTTGACTGTGTGATCCATCCCAGTTCAATGTCTTTAGCATCTATTCTTAAATACAGCATGATGTATCAAAAATTTGAAACTAGATACATGTCAAACAGGAAGAATGGTATTCCTCCAAAATAAAATTAATTCCTCACAAATTACCTAAGATGCAGAAGCTGAACATTATTATAGTAAGATCTATTTATTCTTTTAAAATATGAACTACTTAATTATCTATCTGTCTGAAAATTAAAGTACCTTTTGTCTTGTTTTCTGATTTATCCAATCCGCTTTCTTTCATCAGTCGTCTAATTGATTGGAGCTGTGTCATTATTTCATCTTTCTGCTCACAAGCTAAAGCATTGACACTAGAAAAAGAAGACAAATGTTAACAGGTGAAAGATTATCTTTGAAGGGAGTGCTTGATAATAATACACTTATTGCAATATTTGTTTATGTGCCTAAATACCACAGTTAAGTTTGTGAAATGTTTAGGTCAAGCTCTCCTTTGAGAACTGTCTCTGAAGAAGCAGAGAGCCTATCCATCATACAACTATTGAATGTCACTGAACTCTAACACTGGAGCCCCAATGGCCAAGGTCAATAATGAGTACTGCAAGTAACAATTATCCACAGTACTGTTATCAGTAGTACAACACTGCCTAATACAGAACTTTAGAGTTTAAAGGCTTTTCTCATTCAAGGTTTTTTTACTTTCCTCCCTATCACTACTAGAAATTTGTTAGGCAAACTGGCCAGTGAATTTGCTGCTTAATAGTTTCAGCATATATCAAGTTCAGAAGTACACTGAAGAAACAATCAGGAAATTCTGTATGTTTTAATCTAAAAACATCCTGTTTCATGAAGGATATCAGTCTACAAGACTAACTGCATAGATATTTTTATTTCTAGTAGATAAGTAAGGCTCTAGCTCGTTAAGAACAGAACTTCTCTAAAACTACAAGGAGTTTTTATATTACTGATTCCCTTGTCCCGTTAAGATAGAGAAGTTCTATTTCACTGAAATAGACACACTTTACAGATTCATTTCAAAACACAAAAATAAGCAGCTATACCTTGATAACTATTTTTTTCCTTATAACTGTATCTAAAGGAAGAAACTCACTCTGCTACCAAAATCTAATTCCCACAAGGGCTTTCAAATGCTACTGAGTTTAAATATATTTTCACTATTAGTCTCCTTGGTCATTATTAAAGTTCATCTTGTTAAGTCACAGTAACATGATCATATGTCTTCTGCATTCATGTCTGGTGAACAAGAGATGGGAGGTGTCTGTAAAAATGTTCACAAATGGCAGAACTGGTATTACCTGCAAAAGGGTACAGAAACAGTAAGTAATCAAAGAAGGTTCCTAAAACTGTTCCTTACCTATATATAAGGATCATTTTAAGAACTTTGTTAACATTTTGGCAAATTTCAATTTTCAGGAAACAACACTGAGATGTTTTAGAAACACTCACCAGTTTGAAAGTGGATCCAACTGAGTCAATAAAGAATTTAACATTTTCTCTGTCTGTGCTAGATGTTGCTCCAGTTCTAAAAGCTGATGCTCTAACAGAAACAAAAACAATACAACAAAAAAAGAGGGAGGTGGGAGGGGATTGACTATACCTTGATAACTATAAGAACATTGTGAGTAATCTCCTTATGATATCATTAGGATATTAATTTATATTTTTAGTTGGACAGATTCAAAACCAGAAAGCTTCTTTTTTTCTTCCTATGAAATTCTACAATATGAAAAGGGAGTGGTGGGGGTAAGAACAGAACCCTTATTAAGTGTGAACAGAAGTCCGTGCCACCCACTAACCTATCTCCAGTAGTACCTAAACAGAAGACACCTCTGCAGAAACTGAGCAAGAATGTGAAGCTCACCTTCCCAGTGTCAAAAACTATGCAGCTGCAAGACTTCCTGAGATGTAAGTACTTACATCTTAATATGCTTTCATGTGTTTGCCTATTCACACCTTACAAATATATTTAACGCTTAATGCACTAGACTCAAGAGGAGTCACTCCTCCTAAAATACAATTGAACTTCAAAGAAAGAAGAATGCAACACACAAGGATGATGAGTAGAGAGTGTAACAAATCAGCTGAGCCTGATTCCCGACCTGGTACACACAGACACCAAAAGATGCTGTTAGTTGTTCAATTCACTAAAAATGTGTCTATACAAGGGAGGAAAAGGTAGGAAAACAGCATCAACTTTGAATGTTTTTGACAGGCTCCTCATTTGGCCTAAAAATCATAAATGGTCTCTATAATTGTTAAGCCATGCTGTTCCACTATCAATTCTAAACCAGATCGTTTTATTGTTTAAAAATACCCTGCTTATTTAATTGTATCCCATTTAAACTGAAAAAAACTGAGCAGATCTTAAGTGAGAAAAACATTAGACATTTAAAAGGCAAAGAATCACACTGATTAGTATAACTATTTTTTAAAGAGCATTACATCTGGAGAATTTAAACAAACCTCAAACAAGCATTTCAAACATACAGAATAACGAAGTGGGTTTTTGTAGATTCCTAACTGCTTTCAGTAACTCAAAAGATTGTCTTCATTTAGCTAAATTGCATCAATGAAAACATGTTTTATTCCAGTAGGAAATAAGCATTTTTGTTGAACATATACATTCTGAAGAGGTATTTTACCTGTTTCCTTTGCCTTGTCTTCTGTACTTTTTTCCTTTTTGGAGTGACTTTCTTCATGTGACTTCATCTTTAAAAAATACAATTGAGTTAAACAACTTCATAATAATTTGTGTACTAAAAACAAAACTGCATTTAGAACTTTAGTGAAAGTAAACAGCAACCATGAAAATGTGCTACATTAATGAAACTTTTCTTTTGTGATGCCTTCTTCCTGTCTTAAACTAACACTTCTAATTTTAAACAAACACAACATGACCGGCAAAAGCTGTAAAACAAAGCAGTTGCTATTTCAAAAAGGAGCAGAAGAAAACTTTATAGGTTACTGGATCCAGTCTCCTATCATTAATTATGATATATAGAATTTATTTCTATATATAGCTTTAGAATTTATTTCTTAAATTAATAAAGATGCTATTATAAAAATATTTACATTTCAATCCCACAAGCCCAAATGTAAAGAATTCTAACACCCAAAATATGGTTTTCCTTATTTTTAAATCTTATACTAAACTGGGCAGCCTCTATACTCATTTTGCTAAGCTGTGATATTTTTCTCATACACAAGATTAACATGAACTGACTGCAGATAAAAGGATGTTGTCTCCAGTCTTACTCCTGTTCATTTTTATTTTGCCTGAGGGCAAGCAACAGTATTCCAGGTACACTCTCAGCTTTGCAAGTCCTGTAGTATCTCTTACTATAAATAATACATTTCAAGACTGATTCCTTTTAAAAAACAACTGATCAGGTGTTCTCCTTTTTTAATTTAAAAGTGGTAGAAAAGGTATCCCATTATGTGAATAAACCTGTATGTTGCAACTGCATGATCAACTGAGAAGTCCAAACAAAAGATCAAGTCTACTCGCAATTCCATCTAACTGCTAATCTAAGACCACTACTCTGCAGGAATTGTCTGCCTCCTTCCCATACTCAATCTCCTTCTGAAGAATGAAAAGGGACTGAAACACTGATGAGACTTAGGTTACAGACTCAGGTAGCAGCACTGTTTAGGTTCTCAGATTCTCATTTGAGGCTGCAGGGGATGATTCTCACTTCTTCAAGTGTCTAAAAATACATAAGCCAGAAGTCTTCATAAAGAAGAATTGGATACGCTAAAATTTTAACGTTGGAGTTCACACTCAGAGCAAGAAATGGCTTTTGGACAACCATATTCAAGGACTCAGAACTGGAAAAACAAACAAAAGCCAAGCAGTTACATTTCCTCCTAACTACAGTAATTTAATGCTTTTCTTATGGCTTACCTTAATAAGTTTGTATGCTGCAAACACTCCCACTCCAAGAGCATACAACGGCATGAGGGTGAAGGCTAACTCTCTACCATTTCCTCTCATCCTCTCGCTTTTTATCTCTTTTTCCATTGCATTTCTCATCTGTTGAATACTCTGGTAAGTATTACTGTCAGAATTTCCTGGATTCCGGTGAACTTGATAAACTGTCTGAGGACTACCTTAAAAATTCAATTGAGGGAAAGACAAGGTAAGAAATGAAATCCGGAGTCTGCAACTGGAATTAAACTCTTTTCTTCTTGTGTAATCATCTTTGTTCATCAGTCTTCTAAGAAAATGCACTCTTCTTGCATCCAATAAAAAAAATTAAAATTATTCTTATATTAACAGGATAAACAGTTAAATCTAGGCAGCAAAAACTCTCCAACCAAGCTTGGTTTCTTTAACATACAATTTTTAAGCTTCTTCCTTCACAGCAACATTGGCAAACCCTCAGCAAATCACAGAAAGATAGATGTAACAAGAAACAATTTAAATCTTAAAATTAAAGCATACTCAGAGGAACTATTGATAATTCTGAAAGCAGTAATTAATATTTTTTTCCTTTTCACCAAAGGAACTGAATTAATTACAAATTGAACTGTCTGGTCCTAGAAAAAAAAATCGAAATACACATGCTCTGCTGCTGCTTTCATTATTTTGACAGTAATTTCAGTTTTACATGGATATTCCCACAGGCTTAGAAGCAAATTTTGTACCTCTGCAAATCAAATATTTATCAAGAAAAGACTACACAATAGCCAAGAGATGCAACCTTGGGAGTCAGAGTACTTTTGCATGTAATTTGCCTGCCAGAACAGGGAGCAGATGAGAAAACAGCCAGTGTCACTGTTCAACTTAGCAAACAGGTTATTTGGTAGTTAAATCAAGGGTTTGTGGGTTCATGGTACCATCAGCTAAAGAACACAGATGTTTGCAGAGACAACAGGGGATTGGGGGATTGTGAAGTTTTACACGCACATCTCCATCAACTGCCTAGACTTACAATTTCAAACTCAATGTATCAGAATCGAGTATGGGTATGACAAGGCTCACATTCTATAAAAACTCTCAAACAAAAGACCATTATGCAAATCACTTCTTGTCAATTAATACTGTAACAGTGGCATTTCAGGAACTCACAGTAATGTAACTCAAGTGTGCAAAGTACAGCCACCAACAGATAGAGAAAAAATTAAATTACACCTCCCAGTGAAACAACTATTTGGCTACAGCTTCTGCCAGCTTCAAGAGAAAAAAAAATGAATTTAATTCTACTAATTCAAACTGGTACTTCGTGATAAGATATCTTGAACAGTGTTTTAGTATTGCCTAAAATGAGTTAGCCAAAAAAGTTCTTCAGACCTCCAGGGACGACTTTGGGTGTAGCAGCCTTTACTATCACCTCTAAAGTGAAGTCATGACAAGCATGACTGCAAGATCTTCCACATGTAACTGATCAGTTTGCAACATGCACCTTTTATCCATATGTTTGTTCACTGGAACTCAAAACACAATTGGACATTTAAGCAAAAACTAAACGCCCTAGCTGATACAATCATAAGTCAAGCTACCTTCATCATTCAGTGCAAATTCAGGCACGCATTCTCCTTTCAGGACAAGTAGGTTTAGACTTGTTAAAACTGCACTAACTAATCTAGGAATCACGTTTTATATTATATATATTTTTCCACCCTTCAGAATGTTTCATACTGATTTCGAGTTTTACAGTTGCACTCACCTTTTTACCTGTTTTAAGTTCTATTTGTTTTTAATGTAAATGAGAAGTTTTACTAAAATACTTAGTATCACAGATAAAAAGATTTCTACAGACCATACAAATAAAAATGTGGCAAGGGAAACACCTTCTGGGCGGAGAGGAGGAATGTTGAAACCTAGTGGAGTCCAGTGTCCTGCACCAAGTTTATCCCACAAAGGAAACAGCAAAATGAATTATTAGCCAACCAGAAAAAAAGAACCACCCAAAGAGGTGAGGAGACCTGTCTGAAATTTATTTTACTCAGTGCTGGGCCAGTACTTCTGTAGAATCACAAGCGTGTGAAGTGTTTCTATGTTTTTAGGATTTGGTTTTAAAATAATTTGATCTATAGGGAATATACAGCTAATCAAGCAAAACAGGCCAGGCAAGAGCTTATGAAGCACAATAAGTTTGACATCAGCTAGGAAGAACATAGTAGCAGCTCAAGCCTCGATTTTTCTGCCGGCAGGGAAAAGCAAAGACACATCTGGAGGATTCTAGCAACTAGCCATCTCTTGGTTTGAAATGCCTTGGAAGGCATCATCAATGAATCACAAGAGCTACCTTTCAAAAGGTTTTTTGTGATTGTCAAAAACAAAGGTCGACCTTTGGACCTTCAGCTAAATTGTGACATGCACTGACATGTCTTAACATATATTTCTACCATTATAGCTCCTACAAATAGTTAACTCTGTAGCCCATTCATTGATACCTTTTCTAAACAAGCATCTTGGACTCTTTTTAATACACTGCCGGACAGACTTTGTATGATTGTGCGTGTATTTACCAACAGTAACACTTGGCTTCCTTATTGCACTTGAGCTTTTCCCTGTGACACCTCCTAGCTCCCCATCTGTTCGATTGTGTCCCTGCGGGCACTGCTCGTCACACCGTCCCATACCTCCAATTACCGGGCGTTTCTTGCACTTAAGAGTAGTTTTGGTAAGACAACACTGACAAACCCCAAAGCACTGGCGAACCAGAACAGCAGCACACCGCCGGAGCTGGGGATGTTCCAGGCGCGCACAGGCCAGCTCGAAGCGGTCTGACCAGGCCTCGCCGTCCACAGCCCGTGTACACCCGGCGCCTCCCGCCGGACGAGGGCACATCCCTCTCGGCTCCCGGGGCTCCCTTCGAGCCCGCCCGAGCCCGCGGCGGCTCCCGCGCGGAACCCCGACCGCGGCATCGCCCCGGCTCCTACCTCTGCCGTGCTGACGGGGATCGTAATGGCCGGGGCCGGCCTTACCGCCCCGCGGAGACCGGCCGGTCCGCCCGCCGCCTCCCCCGAACATCCTGGGCATGACGACGAAGACGCAGAGCACCAGCACGGCCGAGATGAGCACCTGCTGCACAGCCGACAGCGCCATGGCATCCGCCTCGCCGCCACCTTCCCGCGCCGGGCCACGCCCCGCGCAGCCGCCACAGCGGCCCCCGCCGGCGCCCCGCCCACAGCCCAGCCCCACACGGCCGCACACGGCCCCACGATCCCACACGGCCCCACGATCCCACACGGCCTCACGGCCCCACACGGCCCCACACGGCCCGGCCTCACTGGGCCCGCTGGCCCCGCCGGGCGCCTCTCCCGCGCCGGCCGCCGCGCTCCAGCAGCAGCACCGACCCGGGGCAGCCGGGCTCTCGGTCAAAAACAAACATATAAGCTGCAGTCTTAAGGTCGAAGGGCATTTCCGGTCGCAAATGAAAATTTTTGCTGGAAAGGGTTACGGAAAAGTAAAGAAGATGCAGGAAAAGCAGATGTTTGATGTTTAGTCCGCTTTGTGCCGCAAGAGGAACGTGTTAGTGATGGGCAGCTAAAGGATACGTGTCCTGAACACGCTCGGGAACACGCATTTATTCGGCAAAGAATGTCCTTTGCTTGGGTGCGTTTTAAGCTCAATTGGCAGATAAGAGGAGGTATGATTTTGGAAGTGATGAAGTTCGCAAAAGACACCACACGCAGTTTTAAGTACTCAGGAATAGGAAAACCAGGAAAAGTTATGACTGAAAGTACGGTTAGGAAAAAGCCAAAGGCCTAAGGGAGGAAAGAGTATCAGCAGCCAGTGGAGTTAATTGTAAAGTTCACACAGAAACTAAGCATGAATAGAAACGTATGAGCACCAGTAAACTTAGGCAATAAACCACAGCATCTTCTTTTAAGATATAAAATTAGGTACTCTAAAGGTAAACTTGCTGAAGAACAGTCATGACTGGAAGACAAATACAGAAGATTGTTCATGTTCAGGAATCAGCTGCAAAGAAGTAAAAGGTGGTAGAATGAGTTACTGGCCAAGAGTTGGCACGTTTACCTCATGAACCTGTCTTCGTAAAATGCCCTAAGGTGCATTTAAAGCCTTACCATAGGAGGAGTAAATATTTGTTTCCAGAGCCTCTCTTAAAAATACTTAAAATATTTGTGCTATTGAACCTACAGTACTTGTACATTTTTACTTTGAATTATTTTTTAAGCATCAAATCGAAATCCTTAAAGACCTGTTCAGTAATAAAAACACAAAAATTTTCATGTTTAATTAGTGTGCCAGCGATTCCTTGCCTGAAGACAAAACTGCATTTCAAACATCTTTTTAGTTGCTAGCAAGTGCTCTTACAAAGTTAATTTTCAACTGTGAAGGGAGGAAAAACTTGTCTAATGAAATTAGTTTGTATTTCTGTGCTGCAATAGGAAAAGCCAATTAAAGTAAAACACAGGCACTTGCCTAAATAAGGGAAAGTATTTCTTTATGAAACTCCAGCATTTGATATCTATCTGCTTTACTGCTTTACTGGCTTTCTCTGATTGTTTAAGATTTTGTTGTAAATTAACATTGCATAACTATTTCACCTTTCATGTTTTGCGGACTTGGGATGCACCTTTGGCACAAACTGCAAGGGCACAGATGGCTGCATTTTTGAATATAATATATACTTAAGTAAGAAACATCTGTGCCATCCTAACTTCACATCTGTTGGAAAGAATATTTGTGTTGGAAGTCATAAAGTTTTTGATGTTGCTGATGCCATTAAATTGATATGGGGAGGTCAGATTCTTAATTTTCATAGTGCAGAACTGTACTAAGGTTTGTGGTTGTTACATTCGAGTAAGAGTTATCTTTGGTAAAATGTCCTGGTTAGTGATTACCAGAAGTGAGAAAGCAGTATGCAAACATGGGGAATTTTTCAAAATCAAGAGGCTGTAAAGCTTCTTGCATTGTACCCAGCTCCCAGCTGATGGTGCTAAATTTCACTTGAGATCTGTGCAAGGACAGGCAGTGCTTGTGTTGTCCAGACATATGTAATGCGATATCCAAATCCCAAAGCTTAATTGTTGAGATTCACTGTTTAATGCCGGCAAAAGTCTAAAACTCTCTTAGGAAAACATCATAGGTGCTCAAGGACAGGCTGGATTTCTGCTTTAATTACAGTTGGGGTCACTAGATGGAGCCAGAAATGCAAGAAAGCATTTTTTACTATCCTGGACCCATCAAAATTTCCTACTGCATAAAATATCCGTTCATTTTCCAAACACAGAATTTCAACTGCATGCATATATAAGTGCAAAATCACTGTACTGTTAAATTCATGGTGCAGTTTAGTATGATATTTTTTGTGCAAACTGCATGTAGCTGTAATATAATCATGGTTTTACATTATATGTGACTGGCAAAAAACTAAGCAGTTAATAAGACCCATTAACATATTTTACAATCTATTTGCAACAAAATTTCCCTGTAAACCTATGTAAAACTGGGATACAAGATCTTAGCTCTTAAAACATGGTTCTTCTTATGCTCTTGCATGTATGTACAGTTTGGTTTAGGTTTGAAAAAAAAAAATCAACCAGCTTGTAGAACAGTTGGGGAGACAATACAAATGCCAACACATACCCTCCTACTGCCCCAAGAACTGATCAGACTTGGAATGTAACACCAGGAGTGCTAATCTCGTAGCTACTCTCCAGGATCACAGGAAGCTCCTCCAGTGATTTCAGGCTAGCAGGTAATAGCAAATAACTAAGGAGGAGAGAATCAACACATATTCAAGCTTGGAATTTCCAAATTTTATTTTTGTTACACACCAAACCAGGCCAGAATGTCTGTTCTGCAGCCAGGTGCTGTTCAAAAACCCTTTTTTGTCTCCTGCTGAAGCACAGGTTTCCTAATTCTGTTTATTCCTTGAGTAATTCTGAAATGGAAGCAATGTCCTGCAACAGAATTGTAACTAAGCTGGTATGACTAAGCAATACTATTGGAAAATCAACTGAGCAGCAGATTTCTGTTTTGTCAAAACTACAGTTTTTATTGTTGATGCAGGTTTTAAGAAAGCTGTTCGGCAGCATCTCTTCAGATAAGACCTGCAATCACAGAATGGTTTGGCAGTCAACCAAGATGGAGCACACTCAAAGAAAAGACAGAGGTATACTTGGAGTGTTGCTTCTTGCTGATGTGCATGGCAGATGCCTGTTTCATGCTTCACCCTTTATGATGCCAGTTATGATGTCAGATAGATTGTACCTTATTAGGCAATTGCACTTCACTTCCTATTACTCTGACACTTTCAAGTGCTTCCACACCCAGAGGCCAACCTCTGAAAAACTGCTTGCTGGTATCATCTCCACCAAGAGATTTCTCTTTTTAAAACTTAAAAAAACCACTGGAGAGCAATGAAAATCACATTTTTCTTTGCTGCATTGTTCTTACTGGATTTCTTCACTTGCTTTCATGCTGATCTGCAATATCCCTTGCCTGACATAGAAGATGTAAAGTTTATTGGAGACTGTGTGAAAGCTCACAACACATTTCGATCCAAAGTGAATCCACCAGCCAGCAACATGTTTCGTATGGTAAGGTGGTATTTGTGATCTGTTTGAAATTATTATAGATTGGGCTGCTGATTTAGCCCATCTTATTCTTAATTTGTATTGTGCTATTCTTTCCATTTCAGCTAATGATTTCTGTAACATATATGTTGGTTCTTTTTAAGAAATAGAAAAGACATCAGTTTTCACAGTATTGTTCAGTTTTAATAATTTGAAGCAAATTTCTTTTTTAGCACAAGATTTAGCTACTCTCAACCTCATTCAGAGCAGAGGGCTGTATTGCAAAAAATAGTGTTCAGTTCTCAGTATGTCGTCTACCTCTTTCTGAGAGAGAGTAATCTGTTTTATATCAGGCCAGGTTTCATATAAGGAAGCTGTTTGGTTTTTAAAAAGTTCCTGAGCAGGCAATCTGCACAACAGGATTTGTTGAAAATCTGTCATCTCCTGTTGTTTCTTCCAATCTAGAACATGTGTTGAATAAAGGGATTTTCCAGGACATCTATTTAGATTCCGGATATTCATTTACTGTGGCAGGGTTTGAAGAGTAGGGATAGTAATACCTAGGCTGAAAAGCAGAGCTTCCTGCAAGTACAGTGGGTATCAGAACAGGCAATGGGTAGGTCACGCATTGTTCAGTGGAATACATAAGGAAAAATGTGTATAGCTAGCGGAGGGAGGTAACCCCAGTCAGTGCATGTCATGTCTCTGAGCCCTCCAGCACTGCTGCGCAGCTGGAAAGGAAGTTAAATGCATAACCACAAGCAAAGTATGAATCATTTCTACAAATGGAAGCTCACAGTAAAGGGGTGAGATTCAGAGTACCAATGACTTCAATTTCTTGCCATTTTAAAAACAATGTTTAATTTAAAAAGCTAGTGCACAAGAGCAAACTTACCTGCTCAGAACAAAGACCCAGCAATTCTGGAATAACAGCAGGACAAATACATTTAAATGTTTTGAATCAAAGGTGTTACATGGTACTTATATGCTCTTAATGGATTTTTTAGATTTCTTTTTTTCAGCCTTGGGGTCATTTAAGTTTTTATCATTTCTAGCATCATATGGCAAAGAGCTACACAGCCTAACCACAGGTTGTATGAAGCTATTTCCTTGTGTTTGATTTGGGCGTGTTAATGCCTAGCTTCATTTAACAGACCATTAGTCTGGTCTTTGTATTGGAAGAAGCAAGTTATGGCTGCTTATTTACCAACTGCACACAAGATGTCTAGATGTCTCTGACTGAAGCTGCAGAGCACTCTCTTGCTATATGAAAGCTCTCCAAACTTGAGGATGATCATCCTACTCCAGGTTCTCTCTGGCCTTTCTAGTTCTAGTGTACCTTTCTTGAGGTGGAGTGCTGTGCTGCACATAGCATTTAACAGGACTTCTGCAGAAGTATAATTATATATATGTTATTTTATTCTCCATTCCTTTGTAAAGAGTTTCTAATACTTATTTGCTTTTTAGTCTACTACTTTCAAGTGGTAATAGCCATCTCCAAACCTGTTATTATGAACACAAACTCAGTTTTTTCTCACATCCCTTAACTTTCATTTCTCTGGACTGAACTTCTCTTATCAGCCTAAAATCTGCGCATCTGCTAGACTGGTTTGTCACATTATCACTTGTGCCTCTTTGGATAGGAGTTTCCTTCTCAGCTCAGCAGAGATGAGTCTTTTATTTGCTTGGTCCATCTGCTGATGAGGGAGAAGAGAAAAGAGGCAGAAGAAGCTGAGGAAGGGAGCAGTTGTGACTCTCGCCTCTGTCCAGGCCAGCAGAACAGAATTCCTATCATGTCTGACAATAATTGCAAAGTGCACGTCTCTGGACAGCCAACATCTCCTAGGCACAAAATCCTCCAAGCCCCTCTACAGCTGGGAGTTTCCCACAGTTACCCCATCTCAGATGTAGCAGCTTAAAGACTGCACTCTAGCTCTAAATATATTAACAAGTCAGATACAACAGGACAATGGATAGATCCTGCATGTCCTGCAATAGCAAAGGGGAAAGAAGACAAAAATTTGCTATGGGAGTAGAACTGTCAAGTGAGAGAAAGAAACTGAATGCAGGGATGGGAAGCAGAAAAGGGGAAAAGAACTCTTAACAAGTTTCTGTTTAAAAATGTTTGAATTCAGCTAAGTCACTGCAGTTCAGGTTATAGTGCATTTTCATCCTTTTCTACAGTCCTGGGATGCTGCTTTAGCTAAGAGTGCCAAAGCATGGGCAAAGAAGTGCAAGTTTGACCACAATACCTACCTTAAAATGCCAGGGAAAATGCACCCCACCTTCCTACTTGTTGGAGAAAACATCTGGACTGGCACAGCTCACATATTCTCTGTGGATGCAGCTCTCAAGACCTGGTTTAATGAAGTTAGGAGCTATGATTTCAGCACCAATACATGTACTAACAAGTGTGGTCACTACACTCAGGTGAGTCTTACATGCCCAGTTCTTTATATTCTAATATATATATATATGTAGTCTAATTTAACTGAAAATCTGAGTACAGGCTTAGAACAGATTGTTTTAGAACAGGAATTACAGCAGGGCTTTGCACCCCCTCAGCTTATTGTTGCATGAAATTGGAAGTAAATATTACAAGCCCCAGCAATGTCAAGTTCTAATTCAAGTAATGGTGAAAAGGGATTATCCTCTGGCAATTTCACGTTAACAGGGGAGCCAGATAATAAGTGCAAAAATGGCTATCAAGCCGTCATTTATCCCAGCTGCCTTGCAGGGTAAGTTGCTCCCATGTCAGCTGATTTAAATTTCCCTGAGATACTTCCCTTCTCATTCTGATGCCTTAATGCTGTTGCTTTGTCAGTATTTGAACAGTGCATCACATACTTCCCTTTGTCCTGCAGGTCGTTTGGGCAGAGACTTACAAAGTTGGCTGCGCAGTTCACTTCTGCAATACAGTTGAAAATTTTCCAGGACTGTTCAAAGCAGCACACTTTGTTTGTAACTATGGGCCAGCGTAAGTTAATTATGGCACTTAGAGTTTTTTTTATTTTTTAAATAACCCAATTGATCTGGTATCAGATGCCAACAATGATGGGTGCAGTTGTAACAAATTTCAGAATAAGCTACATCCTTGTGTAATTTGTCCAAGGGAAACTTCTCCTGGCCATTGGGAACAGAACCTACTGGACGTAGCTGGGACTGGAGAAAATCCCATTCTAAGAAAGCAGGACAGCAGGTCATGGGTGAGACCACTCACCGTAATGCAGATGGTGGAAGAAAAGCTGTTTTGGCTTCAGTCTGTGCGGGAAAAGTGGGAAGGGTGTAATCTTCCCACTTCAGAAAGATTACATCTTTCTATGTCCCTACCTGAATTTCAAACAAAACATTGTAATTTAAGAAATAAAAGGAAGACAGTCCTCTAGTTTATCTGGTACCTTGTAGTATTTCAACTTACTTTTTACAGGTTTTGTTTTTATAATCCAGGTGGGTAATGAGAGACTAGAGGCAGATTCTTGTATACTTACAATAATACAGTATTGCCTGTGAAGTCTCATTAATTTCCAGTGGTGAGAGTCAACTGCTCCCCATGCCAGTGAGAGCTTTAATCCGATGTAAAAGGAATTTCATACAATTTCAATGACCATTTTTTTGACAAGGGGATTCCCTCCCCTCAATAGCTTTTCAATGACAGCTAACAAAATACTCTTCATGTTTTGCAGGGGGAATTACCCAAGAAGACCATATAAAGAAGGACAGCCATGCAGTGGATGCAGTAATGAGAAGTGTGTAGACAAGCTCTGTGGTAAGAGCAAAGCGATCAACTAAGAAAACTACATAGAAATAAAAGTGGCATAATTAGCAATATAAATATGATGAGTCAATTTGCACTAAGTGCATAGTGGGTCTGTAGCAACTGCACCAAACTCTGGGAGGAATAGTGTAAGAAGGAAATAATTGAAATACTTTGCCGCTGAAGGCTCTCAGAAGTAGAAGCCAGGGTTTCTGATGCAGGGAAGTATCAGTTAGACTACTTTCTCTCAGGAAGTAAAATCCAAAATTTTAGCCCCAGCAAATATTCAGTCTGATTCTTCTCTCCTAGCAGAAATAGGAAGTTTATCTTTTGCTTTCTTGCTTGTTTTGCATGTCCTAACATATTTTCCATATAACCATATTTCTGAACCAATAATAAGACTGTACCAAAAAGCATAGTTATTTCTAACTTCTACAATTTTCTGAAAAACAGCTTGCTTGTAAATCTCTTCCCTACTATGCTCAGTGCTATCAGAGTGCTGGTGGAACATAATTAAATGAACAGTTGTAACAGAGCTCAAAAGGCTCAGGGGATGAGGGGATTTTAATCAAATCTGGAGGAGCAATAAATAAAGGACTGGTAACTCCTTTGGAGCAGGCCTGTGGCTGCTGTGGGATGTCTGGCCAGTGCTGGGAGCTGGTGTGGGGCTGAGCTGGCACAGCCCACTCCCAAACCTTGCAAAGAGGTAACAGTGCAAGGAGCTTGGTTGGAGTGAAATCATCTCTGGGATGGAGGTGTTCCCTGCAAACATGCTGCCTGAGCCTGGGAGAGAAGCAGGTGATGGCAAAGGGGCTCAGCCTGATCGCTGCTCCTGCCTCCCCACTAATGAGCCAGAGTGAGTCGGTGCTGGGTCTGTCTCCTCAGCATCAGGGTGTGGGCACAGCAGGGAAACACACAGCCTGCACCCCGTCACTCTGAGTCTGCTCCAAACAGCAGTTTGCAGGGGTGGACCTTTACATCAATTCATCTAGTCCCAAAATGGGTAAAGTTTTAAATAAACAGAGATTAAAGGACATGCAGCAATGTCTTAAATCAAATAAGAATTTTATACAGAGGTTTAATGGGGATGGTCTTTACTAGCCAGGCTCTAGACAGCCTCAGCTGTAGAAATGATTGAGCATTTGGTACTCTTATTTCCTTCTGTAATGTCCTGGCTGACTCATCTTAAAGTCTCAGACTGATGCATCACAGGAAAACTAGAAATATCTCAAAGACTAGGGGGAGGGACAGGGGGAACAGAGTATTTAAAAGTTAAATACTAGATCCTACCACTGGCTTTTACCATTTTCTCTTATAAGGCAAATGAGGAATTTCAATAGGGTGTACATAGACAGTCCTAAAAATGTGTCCAAACTTTTAGCAAAGGTGTACTTTTGTGAAAAATTAGTAATTATATTTGTCTGTCTGTAACTACTTAAATTTGGTACATGTAATAATTTTAAATAAATTCCATGTTTTGTTGTTATTTTTTTATTCCCTCATCCCCCATGACACAAATTCTTCCTGACATAGCTGGTTTTTTCTGCTTCTCCTTCAATTCAATAAAAAATATGAACTCCACAGCAGTTGGGAGCCTGCTCTTGCTGGCCTGCTTCCCCCTTGCAGGAGGTTTTAGGCATTAAAGGGCATCAGTGCAATCAGCCAGGCACCAGCAAAGGCTTACCTCTTTATATTTAAGAACCACCACTGAATGCTACTCACATTTCTTTCCTCTTCTCTTTGCAGAAAACGCAGAACGTGAGAAGCTGATAAGTACGTAACAAATTGTTCTTAATGGCTTTCCTGTAAGTATGGCTAAGACTGATAGGTCTTAACACCTGTTTCTTCACTGACTTTCAGGTTATGACAACTGGTATCCAGACAGGGATACACAGCCCCAGCCACCGCTGCCCCGACCCCCCCAGCCTCCCGTGCCATCATACATCCCACCTGCTGAGCATCCACGTCCCTCCTGTGACCAATACTGCCTTAGTGTTTTAATTTTAAGGCCACTGTTTCTCATACTGAGTGCTGGTGCTGTACTTTTAGTACAACAGCAATTTCCTCACACATTTTTTTATGAGTAATTGTCTATTAAGACACTTAAGATTGTGATCCTTCTGCTGTATTACTCCCACACAATTGGTACACATTTAAAAAAGCACTTGGTCATCTCTCATTATCCCTGCAATTTTTATCCAGCGTAGGAAAGACTGCTTCACTCAATGCAACATACAAGTGGCTGTGCATGGAGGTAGTATGATTTATTGGCAGTAGCTGCAACATGCTCTTCTATCTGTACAAGCCTCTTAGCTGTAGGGCTAGATTGTTAGAGGGACCATGGAGACTAGGTATTACTCCATGTGCTAACAATCCTCCTGGAAACCTGGGGCATCATGAAGATAAGTCTGAGGTGGTACACTGTATCCAAAAGAAGCAATAATTCATCTTCATTAACCTTCAGTTAGCCTGGACACAATTTTCCCCAGATAATGGAGATTTAACTGTATATATTGCTTTTTATGAACAGGAGTAAAGCTTATCCTTGGTTACATTTAGCCTATGTGTGTCAGTGTCCATTACTCTGTTGTCAGTTGTACTATTCAGTTCTTCTCTCAGAGTTAATCCGTGTTCTCCGTAAGAGAGAGAAGACATAGTAACAGGGAAAGTTGATAAGAGTAAGGATTTAGGTGGAGTATCAGTGGGGAAAGCTTAATTTTAGGATGTGAGATGGTGAAAAAATCTAAAATGCAGAGTAGATGACACCCATCCTGAGGCTTTCAGGCAGCAGGAAACAGAGATGGAAGATGAAATAACGGGACAGATTCTGGTTTAGAAATGGAAGATCTCAGCCTCACTTTAAAAGTCCAAACTTTTGATGGATGCAGTTTGTTTTGAGACATTTAGCCCTCAAACTGACCCCTACTGTTCCAATATAAGTTTGTGAGTAAGGGGAATAAGCCCATCTTTCAAGCCAGAAGATACTGGCTGATATTAGTGATGCATAACTGCTATCAATATTTAAAGCTGTTTTTCCTCCTTTCTCTTTGTTCTAATGTTTTAAGAACATGGTGACTCAAATTCTGAGCCACATTGCAGCATGTCATCCCTCAGAATAAAAATGTACTCCAACCAAGGTTCTTGTTACTAGATCCCTTGGGGTGGATTAGAGTGAAATGACACTGAATGACTCTCATATAAGTAAATAAATAAGTAAGTAAATAAATAAGTAAATAAATAAATAAACAAACAAGGCAGCTTTATTTTAGGACAATTCGGTTGTAGTGGAACGGAAGAAAATATATAAGGAAAAGACGAGGGGCAACAGCCTTAACAGCATCTAGTTTCATCAAAAAGAAAAAAATTGATCCAAAACTTTTCTGCAATACGTAGTAATTGCTATGAATAGGATTACAAAACAGTGACAAAGAAGCCTGAAGGACAGGGGAGACGCTTGTCCACCACAATTAAAGAAAGAAGAAAATAAAGAGAGAGAGAAGGCTGCTACAGCACTAATGTGAACTTGTAGCTTAATTTCCTTATTCTCATATCAGTGTTCTTGGAATATGACTCGTTTCCTGTGACTAACGTTGTATTCAATTACCATGGCTGAGTTAAGTCCAACTCACAAGTCTTCGAAGCAAAACGCTGCTGCTGGTCGAGCTAAAACCACTTCATACAGCTGAAACACTCTGCTTTTAAAGCTGGAAGACCAGATGTTGAGAAGCACTACAGTAAGGAAAGGGCTAATGACATTTGCAGTGTATGCCTTAAACAAGTGCTCGGTGACGGAACTGGTTGTAGAAAACATCTCTAGCCTGTGCTCAAACCGCAGAAACGAACTGACATTGAGCGCTGGCCCTGCGGGGGCAGGCCGACACTGATACTCTTCCCTGCGACGTTCCATTGCGGTGCGTTGTACAGCAAATGGGAAACAGCACAAGCAGAGGCAGCGGGGTCTCTAGCAGGACACTCCATTTTGGTGGTGCTCGCCCCGCACGACCCCAGAGCAGCCCGGGCCCGAGCCCGTTCCCCTCGGGCGTGCGCAACGCGGGCCCCGTGCCCGGCCCCGCCTGGGCTGCTGTGAGGGCCAGGCCCCGCCCAGCCGCCCTCAGCTAACGAGGGCTCTATAAAGGTAACCCAGGGCGGCCGGCCGAGCATTTCAGCACCAGGAGCGCGGGACTGTGGGCGTTCCTCGGGATGCTCCTAGATCCACGGTGGTGACTTTCTGCCTGCACCATCTCTCTTCTTCTCCCTTTCTCAATGACAAGCAGGTTTTCTACTTGTGTGCTGGCTTTACTACTCTTTTGTTGTTCCTCTGATTCCTATGAACCATCGACATTGCCTGATTCTCGGGATCCAAAGTTTATTGAGGAATGTGTGCAAACCCATAACAGATTCCGGTCCGGAGTGGATCCACCCGCCAGCAACATGCTCCACATGGTAAGGGAGTCTTCATGACTTATATTCAAATGTGTAGCATTGCGATGGTGCTTACGATTCTTAAAGACTGCTTTTGTGATCAAATGCAAAAAATCAGAAAGAAACCCCACAAAAAGCTAGGGTCATAAGACCAACCGCTTTTTAAAGCAGAGAAGAAGGCTCTCATGATCAGGTGGCTTTATGCCATTGGATATGTGTACAGTTTTGCCCTGGCTGAAATTCCTCATTCGAAGCCCAGGATTTCAGCCCTCAGCCGAGCCCTGGCGCTGTGCTGTGTGAGAGGCCGCCTCGTTGCGGGGCACCGCACGCAGCTCGGCAGCCGGAGGTGCTTTTATGTGCATATCTGAGCACAACTCCATGCTCGAGTCAGCGAGGGCAGGACCTGTTGCCAAACAGCGCTGGAGAGCTTTCTCCGAGCATTCTCTGAGCATTCTCTGCGAGGCTCTCACGGTCTGAGCCAGCAGAGCAGCAGTTCCGAGGGGCTGGGCCTGCAGTGAAAGCCGAAAAGCCCCAAGTGCAGCAGGATCGAGTGCTGGGGACATCGTGTCCCCCACTGCTCTGCCCCTCACCTGCTCCCTGGGCACCTCAGGAGCAATAGCTGCAGCTACCATGCAAAACACAGTTTGTCTTTCAAGTGGACCACCTGAGCTCTTTTTGCCCTGCTTTTTTACTATCTCAGATGGTCACCACGAGAAGAGGACAGCCACAGCTGTGATTAGCAACACCCCAACTGAAGTTCGAAAAAAAAAGTTCATTTTCCATTTCTGGTTGTCAAACACTAAAAGATAAGTGCCCCGTTCAGGAGGAGTAATTGAGCAGTAATCAAACTTGAATTGCAAACATGACAGGAAACAATTTAGTTTCTCTTTTAGATAAATCTTTTACTTCATCTGTTCTCAGCTGTACATCCTGACCTTCAGTGCATGTTGCTTTGGACTCTTCATTTTCTGTATTGCTTTACTGTCCCTAAACAAACAAAATATTGTTAGGATGTTTTAAAAGTGCAATATTCATGGGTTTTTTTAATTGTGCCTAATTTCTCCTTTTGAAAAAGAACTGAAATCTGAAAAAAAACCCAAAAACCAGCAGCATAAGAAAGAGACAAATAAATTGTATCAGAAACAGAAACTAAATCATGCTAAGTTTCTTTCAAAACATTGCAAAATCCCTAGTCTTAAATATGGCCTCTCCCAGAAACTATTTAATGTGGAGAAAGCAGTACAATATATGATAAAATCTATTGGAAAAGTAAAAGCACTGGATTTGAAAACAGTATTTTGAGTGGTTTTTGGCACTTAAAAAAGGCAAAAAAGAAGATGCTGTCTTTATTTCACAGGGAACTTCTTTTTTGCTGGAGGTAACTGTTCACCTAGATACGTAAAAATTAAGATTGAATTTAGGGCATTCCCATCTTTCAGAAAAGTAGTTTTAGAAAGGAAATGCAAAATGGAAATGCATTTAATTGTAATTAACAAGTTCAGCCATAGATATTTGTAATCCATGTATTATAAAATGAGAATGTTGGTCTAAAATTATTTTACCTGACAAATGTGAGCCCTTTCATATCCACCCAAAGCACTGCTTAGTTCTGTTCTAAGGGTCCTCAAAAACAGCAGTCTCACCAGATTCATCAGGGCTTTACAACAGTCTCTTTTGAATTAGTGCTGCTTTCCATGACTTTTCACATATTATGCATTCAATTTTTCCTCCTTAAATCAGCAAGCAACTTGTTATAAAATGAAAACTGAAAGGTAAGAAGTAGTTCATGAGGGAAAAAAAAAATGAAGTATTGTTTCCTTAAACAGCAGTGATATCTATATGCAAATCTCCTAGTCCTGTGCATTTTCTTCCCATGCAATTTAGTCCAATCTTTCTGTTTAAGTGCAGTATTATAAGCAAATAAGGAGTGTTACTGCAGTTAAACTAAAGATGACTGTGAACATTTCTGAACACTGCTTTTCATCTGTCAGCCAGTTTAAGCATTCACACAAAATGGAAAGTATATTTAAACATAGTATTATGCATACCTTTATTGAACTTTAAACTTGCTAATACTGTAGGATGAAGGAGAAAAGATGCATGGACTTGTAAAAAGCAGAATGTAGAAAAAAAGAGACTATGAAGTACTAAGGTGCATCTCCCACTGTTGTACATCCTTCATCATGATGATCTCAGAGCATTGCCATGATGCAAAATGAAACATCTGTCTTAACTGGCAGAGTTATCTTCCAGGACTGGAAGATAAGTTCTGTACAATTCCAGAATCTATCCATTGTCCTTAAAAGTATCTAAGGAAATACCAACTGCTCACTTGAAATAAGACTCCCTGCTCCAAATTTAATACTTGATATACTGAGTTCCTATCTAAATTGTTTATGTCCTAGTTTTGTGGGTGTATTTGGCTTGCATGGACAGATTTTGGAAGTGGAGGGGGGATACAGGGGTGCCTTCTGTGAGAAGCTGCCAGAAGCTTCCTGCATGTCCCACAGAGCCATTACCCTGCTGCTGGTGAAGGCCAAGTCCCTCAGCCACAGTGGTAGTGCCTCTGGGATAATACATTCAAGAAGCAGAAAGGTTGTTCACAAACAATTGCAGCCAGAGGAGAGTGAGAGCATATGAAAGGAACAGCTCTGCAGACCCCAAGGTCAGGACAGAAGGAGGGGCAGGAGGTGCTCCAGGCACCAGGGCAGAGATTCCCCTGCAGCCCGTGGTGCAGCCCATGGTGAGGCAGGATGTGACCCTTCAGTCTGTGGAGGTCCATGGGGAAACAGACACCCAGCTGCAGCCTGTGGAGGACCCCACAGGAGGAGTGGAGGAGCAGGTGGAGGCCTGAAGGGGCCTCTCTGTGGGAAGACCAGGCTGGAGCAGGGTCCTGGCAGGACCTGTGGCCCCAGGGAGAGAGGAGCTCACACTTGTGAAAAACGAGGTTCACTCTCCTGTTAGGATTGAAAAGTTTAATAAAGGACAGTAAGGGACAGAGATAATAAAGCAAAAAGTCACAGCGCTGGGTGCTTTGGCATTTTGCCAAGAGCACACCTGCTGTCTTGAGGACTCCCTTTACATTGCAGAAAGCCAGTATTCCAGCCTCTATTTATCACACACTGGACAGGTTTGCTGGCAGGACCCGGGACCTCATGGAGAACCCACCCTGGAGCAGTGTGTTCCTGAAGGACTGCATCCTGTGGAAGGGACCAGGCTGGGGCAGTTCATGGAGAGCTATACCCCGTGGGAAGGACTCAAATTAGAGAAGGTTGTGGAGGACTAGGTCTTGTGGGAGGGACCCCACACTGAAGGCAGAGAAAGAGTGTGAGGAGTCCTTCCCCTGAGGAGGAGGGAGCAAGAGGGACAGTGATGAACAGAGTGTAACCCCCAATTTGTGTACCTGTGTGCTGCTGGAGCGGAGGAGTGAGTGGAAAATCAGGACTGAAGTTAAGTCCTGGAAGAAGGGAGAGGTGGGAGGAAAGTGTTTCAAATTGTAGTAAATATGATCGGTTTCCCAAAACTGAATCTCTTCTGCCCATGACAGTAACTGGTGAATGATCTCTCCCTGTCCTTATCTCAATCCAGAAGCCTTTGGTTGCATTTTCTCTCCCCTGCCCATCTGAGGAGGGCAGTGAAAGAGTGGCTTTGGTGGGCACCTGGCCAGCATCCAGCCCTCCACAGCAGGAAAATACACCCTCCACAAACGTTCAAAGCAAAGGAAGAAATGGAAGACATAGGTTACAAAATATTTTCAAATTTCTGTTGAGGCATTTTGGTGTGATCTTGTGATTTTTAATTACAAACTGGTAGCATAAACAGTACACATTGTTTCAGACTTAACTATGTTACAAAAAAAGGTTAGTTAGGTAAAATATAGACATAAAATCCAACAACCTAGGTTTGTTAGATTCTACCAAAAAAGCGACAAAAAGGTAGATTGTAAAATACACCTTTTCTTTCATCATTTCTCATCCGTTCAAAACAATTTCCTTAGTGATTCCATCATTTGCACAAGCAAGTGACCTATTTTAATTAATTCAGAAGTGGACAAATAAAAAGTTTATTTAAAAAAAACCTTCAAAATAGTACAGTGCTGGACAACTTCATTGACATAACCCAAAGTATAACTAGGACTACAAACATACACTTGTTGTACTGTATCCATCAGGAGGTACAATGCTGTAATCGCTCAGTCAAGGTGTGTGCAAAAGGAAACCCAGCAAGAGCAGACACCACCTCCAGTGCAAACAAACGACATTTACATAACTCAACTGCTTAAATAACCACTTTCTGGAAAATTGAATAGCAGGTGAATGAGTCATTCCACTGATAGGAATTCAGCACTAATGTTTCAAGCCACCAAGCACAAGGATGCTCACCAAATGGTTGACTTTATACTGTCCCCAAAATTCAGTGTGCCTGTGAACTGACCTGCAAGCTACAGCCTTAAGCAAATAGGAGGCTACACAAGACTCTTGCATTATGGGTATGGTAAGCATAACCCTCATTTTCCAGATTTCATGTAAATTCATTTTAATTTACATTAATGTTCTGTCATGGCCAGCACAGCCTTGAAATGCTCATTGTGCCACAAACACTCTGTTTGACTGATGTACAGCTCTTGGTGTCCAACAAACCAGTCAGCCAAGATCATACACCACCCCAAAAATTTCCTCAAGCCTCATCAGCAATTTAAGTTCAAATCAGAAATGAACCTACAAGCCAATCTGCCATATACCTCTGTAAGTCTCAACAGAAGTAAAAAATGAGTGAACCAAAAGCATCTACAATATTGAGACTCAGATTTTCCTGAAAGCTGCTCTGAATTACTGCACTGCTAATTTGACAAAGTGTTTTTTAATTGTCTTTATTTTGCAGAGTTGGGATCCAGATTTGGCAAAGATTGCAAAAGGTTGGGCAAAGAAATGTCTATTTAAACATAATATACACCTCAAAGAGAAAGGGAAAATTCACCCCAGATTTCATGCTATTGGAGAAAACCTCTGGACAGGCTCAATTTCTGCCTTTACCGTGAAAGGAGCCATCACCTCTTGGTACAATGAGGTCAAATTCTACACTTACAGCACCAATGGGTGCAGTAAAGTATGTGGCCACTATACACAGGTAGGCATTGCATTTCTCCATCTAAACCATGAACCAACTTTGCCGTTTTGAACCAAAAATTCTATGTTTCTATTGAAGATTCAATTAACTTTTCCAGATTGAAACAAAGGAGATGAACTTCAGAACTTCTCCTTTGCAAGAAAGGAAAGCAACCTGTTACAGCCAGTTATTTCTTCTTTCAGCATAGTTGTAGCAAATACGTGGTGAATTGGGTAAAATAATCAGTCTTTTTTCAGAACAAACTGTGTTTATGAGCTCCATCACTGCTGCTTTTCCCTGTGAAGCCCGCCCAAGGAGTCCTCCTCATCCCATTTGTATGTCATAAAACAGAGAAGGGCAGGTCTTCTCCTAACTCTCCAGGTGCTGAATCAAAGCCTTTGTCATCAATGTATCCATCTGTCTGTCTTTGCAGGTGGTTTGGGCTACAAGCTACAAAGTTGGCTGTGCTGTCCACTTCTGTCCCAAGGTGGCATACACCAGCATACCCAACGCAGCACACTTCGTCTGCAACTATGGGCCGCCGTAAGGTTTTTTGTTATGACTATTTCACAGGGTTTGGGTCCCACCCTTTCCCTTCCACATCACACAAATTTATTAGATCACTCCATTCAGTCATGGTTTTTTGTGAGAGGAAATGGTCTCCAAAATAGAGAAAGAGGTACACCTTTGTCCAACCAGCATTTTTTTATTTGCTAGATGAGGACTATGTATTGGAGCCAAAAAGCAGTAGGACTAGAAGAAAGGATTAAATATAAGATGCTGACATGAAAATGATCATCTAGAAATTAATCCCTTGCTCCTGAGTGCCAAGATGGCCCCACCTAGTTGCCAAGGTGCAAGCCAAGAGTCTGAAGATACTCCCACACATGCCTGCAGAATTAAGCCCCTAAGTCAATGGCTTGGATAAACATTGAAGTGTGCAATGCTGGCAAGTTGCAGTCTTAGCAGCTGAGGGCTGCTTATGAGGATGGGGCTCCTCAAGGCAAAATTTGATCCAGAGGTCTTCCATATGCATAGTATATCCAGCTAGGATGGATGTATTTTCTTTTCTCCAGCTAATTAATGCCACCACAGTACAAATGCAGCTTTAAAAGCTTTACATGCACACCATGTTGGGCCAGCCCTTGAACTCAAGCAAGTTTGGCATTCCTTTTGCCCTTGCCTCATCCTTGGAAGAATATATACCCCTGACTAGATACCTTGATATGGCACAGCTCTGCTCCCCGCAGAAGCCCCACACCCAAATGTGTTGTGCAGAGAAATCCCACTGGATTTCTTGCCCTGTGTTGGCATGGGGAAGAGAAGTGGTGCCTTGACCAGCACCCAGCAAAGCAGGCAGGGTGCTCTCTGGAGAGGCAGGGGGCTCTAGAGAGGGCTTTAAAGCTGGGCCCTTTCCTGCTGGGTGAGGACACTGCAGATGGGCAGTTGCATGCTAACAAGTGCAGTAATATCACATCCAGCTGTTGATTTTGAGAAGCAGCAGCTTCATTGCTTTATTTTAGCTCTGCCAAGGGCCCAGGCAAGATGCATACACAATTTCCTGAAGTGAACATACTCTTAGACCAAGCAATGAAAATCTCACCTTGCTGAAAGTCCTGAGGTTTTACCATGAAGTTTTATCTCACTGCTGAGATTTCATGCTTACAAAATCCCTCTCTCTGTGTTCATGGGCAGTTTGAGGCATGCTATAAGTCTTGCTTAGGCCGTGTTTTGAGCAAAGTGAAGCACTGAGCTGTGTTTGGTGCAGTATCAGCCTGGGCAGAGGTACTTGGTCCCACTCGCATCACTGGCAGAGGGAGGGAGCAGGAGAGAGACCTTTAGATCACTCCTAAAATACTAACCAACAAATGGATGAAACCACCATCTATGGGAGATTCCCCAACACCAGAGCATCCCTCTTCAAAGCTGAATACACACATACATATGCAGTAACAGAACCTGCCCTTGTTTCCCTAGCTAGGGCCAGCTATGAGAGTCTAGAGTCTCCATGCAAACAAATTACTCAACTTTGAGACTGCTTTAATTCCCAGGTTTGCAATACTGCAGTCTCCAGTTTCCTAAACAACAGGGTGTCCCATTACATTTAACCTGTTCTTCACTGCATTGATTGGGTACAGGGCACTCAGACAGGACTCTTGAAAAAACTATCACTCTATCAACACAAGTGAAGCAAAACTCATGTTAAAACCTAATTAGCAGTAGGTATTAATGTTCTGCCAAGGGCTGTTTGAGAGCAGTGTGATTTTCCTTCACAGTGGGAATTACCCAATGCGCCCCTACAAGACGGGAGACGCGTGCAGTGAATGCAATGGCGAGCAGTGTGATAGCAACATGTGTCGTAAGTAGAAGACAACCAGACATCCTCCCCAAGCACATGTAGAAAGGGAAAGAGCACACAAAAGATACTGGCAGGAGGTGGGCATAGCAATCTCCTATTCCTAAATATAGACTGAAAATCTACAGTCAGAAGCCAAGTGGGTAGTGATCCACAGAGAGAGGTGAGGAGGGTGGAAAGAGCCTGTTTTCTACCCTGGGACTGTTGGGACAGAGTCTGCTCTTCAGGTGCTGGAGGGTGTGATACAGCTGATATGGTGGCTGCAGTTTAAGGTGTTATTACCCTGACAGAAGTTACTGCTTGCAGAAATGGAAAGCAGAGAGTGGGATACCTGTCCCATCCTGGAGGCTCCAGATTATTAAATAATGTGAGAGCTGTGGCTTGAGCTGGTGCAGGTCCAAGCAGGCTTTGCCCCTGCCAACTCTCTGTGGGTGGGGAGAGCAGCCATGGCACTGCCAAAGCTACTCACACCAGTGAACATCACCCAGGCCATCTGTTTTCCCCTAAGCACTGGGAGAGAACAAGGCTGACATGCAAGAGCCTTCATGGAGATGAAGTGCTCAACCCAAGTCTGGCAGCCTTCCTGATATGCCTGCACTTGGCTTTTGCCTGAATGGAGTCAGGAAGGAAGGAGACCTGAAATTTCCATAAAGATAAGGCACTGTGCTGTGGCCATTGGCCTTTGGGGAGCTGAAGGTATGGTTAAACTTTTCCCCCACCATTGGTGAACTTAAGGAGTGGAAAGATGGCATTAAAACACCAGTACTTCACGAATGTGAGGGAGTCCTGGAGTCACAGGGCTGTTTAATGTTAGTTGCAGGCTGAGGATCTCAAAACACAAGGCACAGGGCAAAAGCCAAAACAATCTTGGGAAGCTTACCTCAGGGGGTGAGTCCTCTACAGCAGCCACTGGTGGGAGAAGTCAAAAAAGTGTGATCAACCACTCCTCAGCAGAGTCCTGAGAGTCACTGCAGGGCTCTGCCAAAGTCAGTGGATCTTTGCTTCTTCCCGAGATAAAACACATCAGCTGTATTTATAAGCCCATTGTGATGCTCACGTTTCATTCCCTTTTGGTTAGAGTCAAATTGTTTCTAAATTTTAAATGTTTATGTTTACTTCTTTTCTCTTTCCAGAAAATGCAGAGCGTGACAAAGTCACTGGTAAGTACCACTGGAATTACTTCCTCCTTTTGTTGCCCTTGTTGCAGTTATACTTGAAAACAAGTAAATTGTTTTGTTTACAGAGAATCCCAAGTGGTATCCAGAGTGGGACAGACCTCCATGTGATGAGTTCTGCATCTCCATTATTGCTTTAAGAATATTACTCCTAGTACTGACATTTCTGGCCACCTGGCTGCTACCAAAATACTGGTCTCTAGTACCTGCCAGTGGGTGACACACATGTAGACCACAAAAAGAGCACTTGGCTTAACTTACCTCTTCCATTCACATAAGTTAACTGGCAGCAAAAACATTGGTAGAGACATTGTTTGCATCCAGAGATGATTTAAAGATAGATAACATCTGCATTGCAGGTCATAGTTGCAAGTACTGATAAGCAGCTTTCTTATTGCTCAGAACCAGTTAGAAGTTAAAATGGCTTTAGATACTAAAATTACTTTAAAAGTTAAAAAGTTAAAATATTTTTAAAGCAGAGCAGTGTGCTTGTGTTCTGGTGGGTATGAGAGCACAATGTCCAGGTAGCACAAGCTGCAGGCAGCTGCCCAACACACTTTCGGAAAGGCTGGAGAATGTCCAGCTCAGGAGCCAGGCCCCAGCCCACAGCCAAGTCACAGGCAGAGCATGCACCTGTCTCATTCCTATTGCACTCTTACCTTGGGTGCTCCTACAGCAAGATGCAGACTGGTCTGTATCATTTAAACTTTATTTTAAGGAATTTTTCAATCCCTGTGAGCTCTGGCATTTGCATCCTGTGGCAGGCAGCACACTTCCCAGTTTCACAGAGCACTTGTGTCATTGGTACTTACCTTTGCTTAGAATTTGTTTTTAAACTCATGGCACCTGTGCCTAAACAGTTTTACCTGTGTTTACATGGTTATGTATCACTGCAATCTTTCCTGTTGTGGTTTTTTTCTGAGCATAGGGGCTTTACTGCTGTTTCAGACAATAAATGTTATTTCCTGCTTCCTGTGTGGCAATCATGAATTTGCATCCTGAGCTACAGCTTAACTGCTGGTGCACAAAGTAACCCTACATTGAACTCCAACTTGCACAACACTAGAAACAATGCTGGGAAAGATAGAGCTCCAAATAAAATCCCACCGTGCCCAGACTTTGGTTCAACAGCTGCCAAAGAACGACTCTCTTGGAACCTGCGCATCTGGAGCAGGCAGAAACCTGTGGGGGAGCTGCTCTGTTCAGGTGGGTGTGTCCTCTACCAACTACGATCACTCAGCTCAAGCAGAGTCTGGAAGCAGCAGAGCTGCACAAACTCAAGCTGGACTACAGCAATCCCTGTCTATCCCTTTAGAAGCTTCTGCACCTGTCCCTCTGCACACACTGCTGTAAAGGATGCCAGGGAGTTCCCCTCACCTCTTCATTTCTGTGGTACTGTCACCACAGTACCTGTCAGTGTTTCTGCATATCCACTCCTGACCCTGATTCCCGTTCTTACTACTGGCGTGGATTTCAACTGAAACACAGGATCTGGGACCCAGCATTTGTCGCATTACACCTCCAGATAGTTATCTTCTAGTACTGCTTGGACTAGAGTAATTTCAGTACTACAGCATTCCTGGAATAAATCATTTTTCAAAATGCAAATATGGCTGGGGACAAAACTACAAATTTTATGCTCGATATATCTTAATATATTTTTTTTATTTTGTTGGGTACTGGAGCCTCCATTGCTGAGACAGCACAGTCACAGACACTCTAGTGTGAAACCCAAGCCTTAAGCTCCAGGGTCTGCAAAGTCCCATTTAAAAACTGGGTCGCAAGTGCCACCATGGGTAGTAGGACTTAATGTGTATGCATTCTCCTGCACAGGGCTCCACAGCAGACAGCCCAGCACAGTGTCTGCCCCACAGAAGCCATGTGGGGTGAGATCCTACTACTGGAAAGAGGAATGCAGGGGAGGGAACCAGGTACACTCTTGTGTCTGGGGAGCTTAAAATGAGCTCAGCAGGAGTTCTCCCCTGCTTAGTTTAATGAGTGCTTGGTCTCCAGGAGAAGAAACAGAAGGAACACAGAGACCTTAAAGTTCAATGTTAACTATATACTTAAGCAGCTTTTAGGAAATCCTAAGAAAGACTTAAAAAAACTGATTAAACCCCCAACCAACCAAAAAAAAAAAAAAAAGCTTGAAAATCAAGAAGTCAAGAGGAAAAAAGTAGCTTTGTCATTTTCAGGATATCCAGAAATGCAGGTATTTAGCTCTGGATGATCAAACCACTTTAAATTGTCCACAGGGCATATGCCCAGGAATTCCATACGATAAATGCAAAACACTGATACAGAAAAACAGTACATTTCTGCTGGTCTGTAAAGTCTAAAATCAGTTTAAGAACATAATTTGAAATAGTTAAGCAGTTCTGAGAATACAAAAAAACTTTCACTTCTCCAAGCCCACTTTGTTTTCTGTTATTTACATTTTACACGAGTGTTATAACTGTACTGCCATACTCTCTCAGAAAACAGGTGCACAAAGCACTAGCAAGTGAGACCATGCAGCCACTTTCTGTTCAGATACAGACTCGTGGGCAGACAAATCCTTTGACTTAACTTGCCTACAGGAATATGAGTAAGCTCTCTTGATTTTCCAGTTTAAGTAAAGTACCAACAATCCTTGAAACTTGTCAACAGTAACAACCAAGAAATACTAAACATGATGTGATGCCCTTCCACCCTGTAACAAAGGAACAAGACTTCGTAAGTGTACTTAGCATCTTATTACAGAGAAAGATGCCATCTAAAAGCTACATAAATGACTCAGCTGTGGGTCCTAATTAAAAAAACTTCCGTGGAAATAAATATAATTTAAAGCCAGGCTGACACAAGTTGCACTGCAGCTCAGGTGCCCAAGAAGTTAGCTGATACAGCTGGAAACTTTTTTTTAAGGATACTTTCACAGCCAGATTCCTGAAATGATATGCCAGTCTGCAATATCAGTGCGAGACAAACAGCCTTACACTTGTTTTTAACTTTTTAAAGCACAGGCAGGGTAATGTGTGCCACTCCTCTGTCATGAAAGGGGCCTGCTGCAGTTCAGATCAGGACTGAGGACTCTCCCTCCCCTAACACACTCATGCTCCTCCCCTGGCTTGTTAAACTCCTCCTTAATGGCTCCTCACTCTGCAGACTTCTGCTGAAGCACATTTGTGAGAACGGGAATTTAAACTCAAGTATTGCAGTGTCTCCTGCTGAAATTAGTCCTTTCACAAAGTGAGAGGTCTGAACTACCCAACAAGCCCTAACTTTGGTCTTGCCTTCTCTCTGTCAGCTGCCAAGCACCAGTTGGTAGTGCTGGTACCACTGAACCCCATCAGGTAACTGCAGTTTCTGACATGGGTGGCTTGTGACTTATGCATCATAGTCTCAGTGAAAGATGCTTATATAGTATTTTCCTGATTGATTCCAAAAAAAACTGCCACTTACAAACAACACAGTCCCCAACAAGATAGGGAGTATTTTTTCCTTAACAATTAAGTGCCAAAAACTGCTCACATAATTGAAAGGCCTAGTAACTTAGGCTGATGATGTGCCCTACTCTAGAGGACTAGCACCATAGCTATGTCCCAATGCTCATGCACTAGTTATCTAACCAAATATATTTTCAATTCTTACTTTTATGTGTGTTTTCACCCCCTGGTTTCAAATAAAAGGTCACTAACCTAAAAGCATTGAGCTGCACCCTTCTAGGAGAATCATTTCCACTGCATATGCAATGATCAAAATTCCAAAACCTAGCAAAAGCACTTTAACAGTCATGAAATTAGTGTGGCACTATCTCCTCTCATTACATTTGTTTCTTTAATCTCCAATGCATGAAATAAACAACAGCTGCTCTCCTGATGCACTTTATTTCATCACATTTTACAGTTTCAGGAAGCTGAAAAAACCTCTAAACTTCCTTTAAAATAGAGGAAATGTCTCAAAAAAAAAAAACAAGGAAAAGGAACATAACTTTTAAGACCTTCTTGCAAAAAGGAACTAAATAAAGGTATATTTAAAGGTAAATAACACAACTTTATGCTTTCCCTTCAGCACAGTCTGTATGTAAAGACACCTACTTGTATCATACTCTGTCTAAAAACCCATCAGTATAATGCTAATAAATGACAGTTTATTAATGGTATGCAGTGAAGATTATGGTTTGTCTGATTTTCAGATGAAGCTGTGAGTTTGTTTCCTGGACAACAAAATGGAGGTTGTGCAGTAGATTAACTAAGGATTTAAGAACACAGAATTAAACGTATTTATTAACATCAAGACAAGACACAAAATAATCAGCTTTTACAAAAATAAAAGCGTAATATAGTAATAAATTTTGCCTGTTTAGCAAAAGTTATCACCACAGCTAAGGCCGCATATTGTCTGGTACTCTTTCACAGAAATTACTTTGAACTTTCACCTTCCCAGAGTTCTCTGACCCAGATGTTTAACACTCCACACCAAACTCCTAAATGTTTCTATCGTGAAACCTTCCCTTTAGGTAGATGGATATTATCCAAATACATTCTCTTACTTTCTCAAAAAACAGTGTAGCACAGATTTTCTTCACCAAGATTTTCTTCTGCCAAGTCTGTACAGCTATTTTGGGTCCACTAATTAAACTGTACTTAGGAAAAGAGAATGATCTTTCTACTTAGTCTTTTCTTTTCCACATTATACCGAAAGCAAAAAATCTCCCATCTTCGGAGTATAAAAATGTTCATTATCAGAGGAGACAAGTAAACCTCTTGAGTGGTGAACTACTTCTTTTTCTTTTTTTTCTTTTCATCTGCTGCCATTTTTAACTTTACTTCTTCCTCAGGAAGTGCTCCTAATTTCTTCTTCTTTGCATTCTTTACCTTTTCTTTGATGGCTTCAATATCAATCTTTTTCTCAGTGGAGGCTACATAGTAAGGAATACAAAGGTAACAGACATTAATTTAATTTCTGAAAAATGCCAACAGTCTACAGGAAGACTTTATATATAAACACAGTAAACCACATCCTGTGGCATTGGTTAGGACTCGTTTTATGTTCCAGTGATTTTATAGATTATTCTAATAATCATTTTGTTGAAACTAGTATTATCTACAAATCTTATTCAGCAGAATTTGAAGAACAGTTATATAAAAAAAATCCTATACAACAACATTTGAACACAGATGCCACACCCACAAAGACATACAAACTATTATCACCCACTCCTCAGAACACAGATGTACTCCTCTGAAATTAATACAGACACACTCTTAGACATAGGCTTGATAGATCTTGCATAAGAAAAGAAATTAACTGCTGAGTGCTTATATCCAGAGAAACTTTTATGGCATTTTGTCTTTCTGCAAGTAACTAAAGTGGCAGGATCCCAAACATGCCTGTCCCATGCTTATACTCTCTCCATGGCCACTGTCAGACAAAGGATGAGGAAGGGTGGGTTGGGGGAATTAATGCAGACCTTTGACCCCTGCATGAAAACCTTTATTAAAAGCTTCTATAGGGAGTGCCAGAATACTGAAGTTAAACACTTTGTGCTGAGCAACATGAATAGCCTACTGTTATGGTCACACAGGTGATGGTATTTTCTCTTTGGAGCACAAGTCATGAGTTTGGATCTAACTTTCGTATCTCACATAGTTAATTCCTAAATCTAATGGTGGTACCATCTGTCTTTTTTGGATTTTAGTTCTTAACTACATATAAACTACTCCTGTCATCTGTTCTTAAAAGACTGAAGGATTTCAGCTCAAAACACATAGCAGCTAGAAAAGCACCACATTTGAGACACAGTGTAGACAACAACAGGATTGTTGGAAATTTATTGCCATCACAACAAAAAAAAAAGTACTGTATCAAAGCTGCAAAACAGATGCTTTTCAAGAAACACAAACTTCTAAGTTCATAAGAAATTGTGTAATATGTAGTGTAAGCATATGTAGGTAGCACAGCTAATAGTGTATCTAATACTATGAATATGAAGCATAATCAGTGAGAACTGAAGACTCATTTCTCTGGTGTATTAAAAAAATAAGTAATCTGAGAACATAAGCTCTTACTCTGCACATAGTGTGGTTTTACTTTAACTTTTAGAAAAGCTATTTACCCTATCTTGTACCAAAGTTGTGATATAAGTTTTTCAAGTAAGTACTGCTTTCTGTTTACTTGAATGTAAAAATCATGGCACTTTACTGTAAAACTGAAAGGCAAAAATTGATGAAGCTAGAACAACCAATTGAGATTGACTCTTCAACAGAGAATTGCCATTTCACAGGTACAGAATTATTGGCTAGATGATCTTTCTACTGTCCCTGGCAAAACTCTAGGCATGGATTTAACCACCAGGATATTTTTGCATGACCTTTCTTTTTCCTAGGCAGCATTTGCAAAATCACTTAGCCTAGGAACTGACAACAGAAGATTTTAGAATAGGAAAAAAAATTATTACCTTTCTTTGTTTTCACAACAGGCTTTTCCTTTGGTGGGATAAAAGCTTTATTTCTTTCTTCTTGTCTTCTCTTGATTGCATCTGCTTGCTTTGCCTAAAGTTACAGTAAAAAGGTCAAGTAGCAATAGAGCAGGGCAAAAATGACAAATAAACAACAAAAAAAACCCAGATTCCAAGTCAGCAATCAAACGCTTTTTAACTGGACCCTGGATAAGTACAACTTTACCTTTATCTCTTCCATTTGCTTGCGTTTCTTCTGTCTTTCTTTCAAGAAGTATTCGCCACTTGCCAATTCTTTATCAATCTATGTAAGACAAGTAGCAAGAAGTTTTACTTAATTATGCATTATAAGCCAGATATAATACCAGGAAATCAGAACATGACAGAAAAAGCCTCCCCATCTCTTTTTACAAAGAACACAATTTCAGGTGTGCTATGTTCCTGCATAACCAAATGAAATTTCAACCGACCTGGCTTTCTGGCTGTGGAGGTGGGAAAGGTGTGTACTCCTTCTTAGTATTTTTCTTCTTGGGCTCCTTGCGTTTTTTCAAGTTCTTCCTCTTGAATTTAGGCAAAAATCTTTCCCAACTTTGTGTCCTCAGTTCAGGATCTTTTGCTAATTCCCTTTTGATCATCAAAGTCTTCAGTAGTTTCAGAATGTCACAAAGAAGTTATTAAAAAAAGAATATTACAGTAGAAGCCAAGAGATCGAAAACAGAAGTTTCACTAGACATTCTTACGGTGAATATACTACATCCAAACCTTCCACATATCATTTCAGTAAGAGCAGAGGGGCTTAATTATGAACAGCCTAACCTGACAGATGTCTCAAAACAGGGACAGAATGCACTGGAGAAGGTGCCTTGGTTTAAATGAGCAAGTATCAAGCCAACAAATAAAGGGAGAAAGTTGATACATACTTTGATTTTTCTCGGATACTGCCATAAACCTGTTATGGCAAAGTATCCTAGTAAAATGGAGGATATCAAACTCAGTGGTTTTTTTAAAGCAGCACACTACAGAAATTCTCAAAAATAAATTACCACACAGAAACATGTAAGTTATTAACACACAACTCTCTGGGAAGAAGTAGTATTTTCTTGTAAACAAAAATGCAATGGACCGCGCTAACCTTGATGTTATATATGGGATGTATATTCTTCATTGTGTCCAGAACAACTTTTCTAACCTGTATTGAATACAAAACAAAAAGAACAGAAAATTCAGCAAGTATTTCATATGCTAATCAATTAAAACATCAGCTGTACTAATCTTGCGTCCTCTCCCTGCCTCTGCCTCCCCAAAGTAGTATGATTTAAAATCATAGGAACATTAAGGTTGGAGAAAACCTCCAAGATCATTGGTTCCAGCCTTAAAAAAGCTACAGCACAGGGTTAACTGGAAAGCATAGCAGTTCAAAAAGGCCAATAATATTGTCATGCTTCTAATAGACTCCAGCAGGCCCCACAAACATTTTCATGTTACCATGGATCTTACGGTGTCATGAGGAACTTGCTTTTGACAAGCATTCTTCTCCCACATGGTTATTAAAACATAAACAGATACTTTTTCCACAAAGACAAAGATCTCAGAGTCTAAACAAAATTCAGCAGCTAAGATGATAAGACTAAGGATATTCATGTAAATGTAGCTTACTAACACATAACTGAAAAGTAAGTGAAATACTGCCAAGTTTGCCAGATTTTGTGTATCGCCCACCCTCGAGCTGGGCACAGTTTATGTTTGCAACACAACCAGCTCATTTACCTCCTCTTACCTCTTTTAGCCCACTAAAGGGTCCAAGAGCTGAAACAGTGTTGCCTTGCACCATAATATAACAGTTTGTTAACAGTTCCAGGGCCTACACCAAAAAAAGAAATTAAATTATTATAATATGAAGACCTGACACAAATTCAGGTGTCAGTATTATCTAGTTACTACATCTACAGGAAATACCTTAAGAGTAGATCCTTTGGGCCCAAGAAGCCGTGCTCTTCTTTTTATAAAAGTCTCTCTCTTCCTCACCAGAGAGCCTATCTTAATTATGTCACATGCCACATCATCCTGAAGGATACGAACTGCCTAAAAAGACAAGACGCAGGCAATAGCACCTGAATTCTAATCTATTACTCATAAGAGTCAAGAGAATACTTTAGCTTAGTCTTCTCCCTTTGCTCTCGGATGTATTTACTTTAAATATATATTTTATCTTACTTGACTCACTTGAAATTCCCTCATTTTTAAAATGTAGTATTTTATAAGTATTATGATAGAATTTAAGGCAAAATATAAGCATTATGATGGACAAAAACTTTCAGGGTTTAATACAGACCTGTTCAAATGGAACACTTCTTGCCAGAAGTTTTATTAAGTCTCGAGCCCTAATGATTGCATATGGATCAAAAGTCTTCTTAGTGGTAGTCACAGTCATGCTTCCTTCAATTAGGTCCAGCGCTGCATTCACATACTGCAATATTTGAAAAGAAACACCAAATCAATCTCATAATTCAGCTTTGGCAGTAAGCAGTTAACAAAGAGAATGACACATACAGACTGTATGTGTATTTTCCAAAAATTTTGAAGTCACTTCACACTTAAGAAACTTCACACACACAAAAACAAGAACCAGACTGAATATGTGTCACAAGGCCCAAAGCACCACTTCTATTATATCCCTGAATTCAAGCACAACAAAGCTGTCAGTGCTTGGATGAGGAGATACTTGCTGCTGCAAATACTTTGCTGACAGCATTTGTACAGAACTGCAAGTCTGGCTACACAATTCTTCACCAATTTTGATGACAAAAAATGACAGTACTAATTAAAAATGCAAGCACAGTAGAAATTTACAAATACAGTATGAGAAAAGCAACTTGCACTATTTTTATTAGCTTAAGTAAGACCTGTATGTCCCAAAAGGTACAGTGCAGTATCACAATTATGAAGAAATCATACATGTTCACCCAAGGCTTTCTGGACAAGTGGCCAGCACTCTTTCAAGTATGCTTCTCTATACTTCGGGAACAATGTTGCAAAACTGCTTTCTTCCAGCAGCCCTTTGGGATTATCCTCTCTTGTAAAGGGTGGCTCTTTCCATCCATCTGGCACAGTGAGAAGTTCAGATTCATCAACTGCTATTAAAAAAAAAATAGCTATTGTTATACGAAGATTGGTTTACTACACTGTTGAATGCGGTTTGCATCTCTTCTTAGAAAAATTACTGCTTTAAACTATTTATGTTAATTAAAAAAAGAAGAAGAAATCCGCAGCTGAGATATGCGCTGTTGATCTGGTATATACAATACGATTATGCAAGTATAATATACAAAAACAAGGCACAGACTGAGGCGAGGAAGCCGAGTATCTCGAGGGCGGGCGCACCACAACACGGCACCGCCGCTGCCGGCCCCAAGCACCCACCAGCCGCCTCTACCCTCCTCAGCGCCCCAGGGAGGGGACCCTCAGCCCTCCCGGCGAGCCGTCAGCCCCGCACGGTCCCGCGTCCCGCCCCCACCTGTCGCCGCTTTCTTCTTGCTCTTGTTCTTCTGCTTTTCTTTCTGCTTCGGCCCCGGCCCGGGCCCGGCCTCCTGCTCCTCGGGCACAGCCGCCATGTCCGCGCGCGCGCCGGAAGGGGCGGGGCCGCGCTCGGCTCCCGGGCCGCGGGGAGCTCCCCCCGCCCTCGGTGTGGGCCGGCCCGTCCGGACACCTTCCTGTGGTGCGGAACGCCGGGCGGGAAAGGGCAGCCCCGGCAAAATCTGCACCCGGGGACACGCACAGAAATACGTGAAGTACTTCGGTGCTCATAACAAACGAAAAGGGATTCCTCATGAGACCTGATTTTTCATATGAACAGTGTAATTTAAGGTTTTCTGGGGGATGCACTGCACCCTCCTCCCTGCCCTATCCTTTGCCTGTCGCTGGGCATTTCCTTAAATGAGAGAGCAAAAACGTGCCTTCTCCGCTTTCTTTTACCGAGATCGTGAAAAGCCAATGGAGTGAAAAAGTGGAGGAGACCTTTAAGAGCAAGAACACTCTGAGGCAGTGTTGTCTTTGGCAGGAGTTCACCGCATCTGTTCATAAAAACCTGCACTCTACGATGTTTAATTATCTAAATGAGTGAGAAAGAGATTTCTATCATCCGATCGATACCTAAGTAAATTATTAATTTAAAAATAAATTTTGAAACACCCCCCCCCGCCCCGAAACCCTTCCTTGGGACCTGGCTGATGTTTTTCCTAGCCTGCTCCGTCTGCCAGCTCTTTGCCCACCCCATCTCCCACAACCAACAGGACTCCCAAGATCCGTTCTGTCTGCAAGCTTGACATCGAGTTGATGCAAGCTTTTAGCCATTTATTTTCATTTCTGTCCGTCAACATCCTTCAAACAGGGATGGGGTCGGCTTCCCACAGCCGGGAAAGAAGCCGGAGGGGGACCCCGCGAGGCCCTCGGCGGAGGGGCGCTCTGGGGAGGGTGGCATCCATTCCCGGTGCCGCTAGATGGCACTGGCCCCGCGCTGAGCGGAGCTGCCGCCCGCCCGCCCGCGGCTCCTGCGGCGCGGGCACGGCCGGGGGGGATGGAGGCGGAGGCAATGCGCACCCCCTCCGCCCACGCAGCCCTGCCTCGCCCGGCGCCGGGCTTTGGATGCCGAATGCCATTGACAGAAAGGTTCCGTGTCCCTGCACAAGCACGGGGAGGCAAATTTACCTCTCTCGGCTCTTGGACACAGAAGCTTTCTGGGGCTGCTTTCTGGGTTGGTTTTCCTCAGCGCTGCGAAGCCTTCGAGCGTAGGAGGGAGGTCTGGCCCGGGTACAGACACCCGGTCGATTCGAAGGAAGGGCTGGGGCTCCTGGGGAGGTGGCTCAGTGAAGCGCACGAAGCACACAGTGTTCGTCTCTCTCACCTGAAACCTGGACACGTTGTGAAAGCGCAGCAAAGCATAGTTGGAAAGAGTTTGAGGGAGGATAATTGGTTTAGTTCAGCACTGGTTTAGTTTCTGACTCCTCCTGTGATGCAGCCCACCAAAAAAATCACGGGAGTGGGCTGTGGAAGGGGCATGCCTTCAGTGCTTGGCAGTGGGAATAAGCTTCCTGATGTGATGAGAGGAGAGAGACTGCTGTCCATACAGTGTTAAGGGTATGAAGAAAAATTACAGGCTACAGCCTGCAACCTGCCAACCTACTGAGCAGTGCACTTGCTCCATGTGTGCATCCCACACCTCTGCAGTGGCAGCCACAGCCTACTCATGTGTCCTCTCCTCTCCTGCATCCCACCCCTGTGCCAGCTGCTGCTGCAGGGGGGCCACCGAGCCCCCAAGCCTCTGTGCTGGAGAAGTGAATGGTGCATGGGGTAAGGGGCAAGGGACTGGGGCCCTGTGACTTCTTCACTAATGATGGGCAGCCCTCTCTGGTCCAGTGCTGCACTGAAGCATATCTTTGCCTGATCAAGACAGGTATATTGAAAATAACAGAAAATAAAGGCAGTAATGCTAACAGGCTTGGAAGATGTGAATCAGGAAGAGCTGGCCCTCAGGTCCCCTCCTGTCTGATTTTTTTGAAGGAGACAGTAATTCCTTATCTTTCCTATTACCTCAGTGTCTGTGGTCTGGCTGGATACAAGGAAGCCACTTCCCTAAATTCCTAATAGGAACAGGATGCTCCCACAGACCTGGTCTGTTCCTCTGGGCAGCCTTCTCACTCTCACAACAGCATGTGTATATAATTTTTACTATTCACAGCTCAAATGCAATAACCAGCCACTGCTCATGTGGCAGGGCTAGGAGGACAGCTAGCTACGGGGACAGTGGTTGGTGAGGGGACAGGGACTGACACTGCTGTTGTCCAGGTGACTGGGATGGGGATTCTGCAACCCCACAGGAGAAGGATCCTCTGCACACTGGTTTGAAGCTGAGCTCCCAGGCAAGAGGGACAGTGTGAGTGCCAGTGCGGTGGTGGGACACAGTTACCACATGCGGGGATGTGATGCTGCTGCGAATCCCTGCCCTCCTTCCCCTGCCACCCCTTCCCCCAGGGTCTGCATGTCCTCCCAGCTCTTCCAGGAGTGACATGTTTTCCAAAAGCACCTTTCACTGGCAGCACATACCATGCTCAGTGTTCTACCAGCCCAGGTGGGATGGAGAGACCCAGGTGCAAAGGGTGCCTTGAAAGACCTTTGTCTGAATAATGCAGATCCCAGTCTAGCAAGACTACTACACCTGCTGCAGCCATTGCTGTGCTTGGGAGGACATGGGCCAGCTCTGTCTGTGTGTGTGTGTGTGTGTGTGTGTGTGTGTGTGTGTGCAAATGTTTTTTCCTCTTAAAAACAAAGCGAAGGAATGAAACAGCACAGCCTCCCTTACAAGCGTTTCAGGCGATACCATAAAAAGGGCAGAGCACTGCTGTTGGAAGGAAGGTGCCTCCTTATTATGCAGTGAAGTAATTATTTCCCAGTCAGTAGATAGGACTCCAGCCACTTGGCAGTTCCTTACATGCCATTTTCCAATCCAAAAGAGCAACTTGGGATTTTGTGATAATTCAAGCAATCAGATGAGCTCATGCACATGGCATTCATTTGCTAGAAACGCCACACAGATCCCATTCAGCCTTAGCACTCATAAATCCATGTGACACTTTTATCTATTTATAAACTTTTAACAGCAGGTTATGATTGTTATGCAAGCCATTTTCCAGGGATTAATAAGCAGCTTTTGTTGATGGTAGCGAGAAGAGCCATTAACTGCTCTGGGGCAGTCATTAATCTGTAGTAAATGCTAAGCATCTGGATCATTTCTATGTAATTAAATAATCAATACTGCCTTTTGATTCAAATAACTGGAGAATTGTATTTCAAATTTATCTTGGCTTAGGGTGTTCTTTATTCTTTTAGTTTACAACTGGGCAGGAAACAAGCACATGGGCAAGCGAGAGCTTCTCCTGGTGTAACAGGGTCTTAAATTATCAGGTATTACATTAAAAACTTGTCAAGTGATCAAAATATCATCTGATCTGGCCACCAAAACCAGTTCATTGGATTGGATGGAGAAAAAAAATAATCATGTGTTGTCCTTTTACTGTTTTAATAGAGTACTTTCATTATTGGAATAAAATTAGGTCATTGAGTGACCTGACCCTGGGTTTGATTATTAAAATAATCAAACAGAAATTACCCCTGCCCAGCCACCCTCAGAAAAGTCCATTTTATTTTGTTCCCTGGCTAACACGACCTCTATGCCCTCAGGTGGATGAGGTTGTGGTATTAATTTCTCTTTCCTGTCTCCCTCTTCCTCTTCCTTTGTCCCTCTGGGCACTGGTGTGAGTCACTTCTCTGGTTTTGTTTTGTTCTTGTCTTTGCTGTTGAATGCATTGATCTGCCGAGGTGCTCACAGGTAATGGTATCTGTGCCCACTGCAAACCTGGCCATGCATAACACACTGCAGTGCGGCTGCTGCCTTCTCCTTGGAGAGCTGGGGAAATGCCCCAGGACGCAGAGTTCATCTTCCCCTTTGAAAGAGGGCAGAGAGGACAGTACCTGCTGAACCCGAAGAGTAACAAGGAGCTGTAAAATGAGAGGACTGTAAACCATAAATGCATCCTAAAGGGATAGCTGCAATAGCAAAGCAAAAAAAACTTTTGTGGCAGAAGGAAGAACCCAGAACATGAAGGAAGAACCTATGGGTAAAAGAGACCATAGTTTTGTCTGGGAAATTACTTGCTTGCAATAAAATTGCTGTCAGTTAAGGGGCAAGAAAAGGATGAGAGCCAAACTGGGAAAGGAATTTAGTATCATGAAATCAAAGCAGCAGGTTTAGATCAAAAGGTCTTTGGAGAAGGGAATGTGCCTAATCAGGTATTCATACAGTGACTGACAGAATGAGGCTTTTGTCTTGACTTGAGCCTCTGGGAGCTGTCAGAAAGGAAACACCAGACCAAGGCAAGCTGCACCAGGATCTCTGAGATACACAGAAGAGAGTAAAAATGAGAGAGTGAAGGTCAGTGCTGGTCAAGGGTAGGTGTATCAGAAGCTGGGGAGGATGAAGGTGGGGGCCTGAGGAAGGCAGTGGGAGAAAATGCTCAAATCATTATACTGGTCCAAAGCCTCAGAGGGGAAGAGAGTTGAGTGGGGATGAGAAAGCAATTGGTCCCATCAGCTTTAGAAAGTCTCTCCCGCAGTGTGGAGAGCAGTCACAAGTTCCCGAAGGCCCAATAGAGACAGCTAACATATTTCTCCAGCTGTCACAGTATGCATCCTCTATTTAGGTGATGCCTAACATGGGCTGTGCCTGCCAGGGAATAGCTGGTCCAATGCCTCTTGCCTCCCCAAAGGAGGATGTGTCCCTCGTCATCTGTGGATGGTCATGGTAGTGGAGCACCAAGTGGACACCAGGTGCCCGGCGGCTCGGGTCTGCTGCAGCACTGCAGGGTCCCCTCTGCCAGTGCCTCTCCCAGCCCCTCCACATGGGGAAGGGGGCTGCTCCTGTCTGAATCAGGGCAGGAGAAGTACCCCCAAGCCCCCATCCTCCCTGACAGGAACCTGTGCCAGGGCACGGTCAGAGCAGCACAAGAGGATCTGCTGTGATGCTCCCTGTAAGCATGCAAAGAGCAAACCCTTTCTTCGAGGCATGCAATCCTGGGGCTGTGGATTAAAGCTGAAAATCCCCCCAAAAGATTTTTAATATAATTTTAAAGTCTTACCTGAGAAAGCAGAGTCTGAGGATGGTTTTTATTTAGGAATTTGCATGCTCATGTGCCTTATTCTGAAACACTCCGGCAGTCTATTTTTCTCTTGTACTAGAATCTGGACATTATTATGCAGATTTCCACTGTAGCAATGTTACGGCAGAATAAATAGCTCTGCTATACACGAAGGGGAATCCTATTACATCTTCAGTAACTCTCAGTAAGCATTATCGCTATTATACCAATTGAAGAGACAGAAAACAATTTTTAATTAAAAATATTTATAGCAGGCATAATACCAACTGCCAGTTTCACTATCCAGTGAATGCATTTTGCAGCTGGTACTAATTCTCTCTTATTTCTATGAGGTTAGCCAATATCAGCTGTTCATTAAGCAGAGGACATTTCAGGAATATCCGTATTGTATGCCATAACTAACTAAGAAGTTCTTTCTTTGACAGATATTAGGAAATCAAGATTGCTTGGCTATGTTATTCTGGGACTTCATAATAGAGAGGTCGTTTCCCAGTGATCTGAGTGGGCTGCATCATCAGTTTTATTCAAATCAATCCTACAAAACTGCTTTCCAGCAGATTAGAACATTTTAATTAGCAATATATCTTTTGTCTTCTATCTGCAGTGGAATAGGGGGTGGAAAATTGATTTCAGCACACTCTTTCTTTTACTGAGAGAGCAGCATAATCAAAAGGTGTCAGCAGAACCACAGGCAAATTAATTTTGAGATACAGAGCTTTCTACAGCCAACCACACTGCTTCTCCTTGCACTGAGTCTGGCCAGGCTGTGTGGGCGCGTTCACTGCTGCTGTCAGTGCCAGATGCTCCAGGGGGCAAAGGCTGATAAGGGTCTCTTGAGTGAAGGGCACAACAACAACCCCTGGCTCACCCTGAACACTCTCATGCTTTCTGTGCCACGGAGCACATAAAACCTCAGTTCTCATCCTTGTTAGGTGTATGTATCAGTAGAGGTGTGTGTGTATCTGTAGGTGATGGACAGCTGTCCCTAGAAGTTGTAAAAGCACCTATCTGCTGCAGCCCTAACTCAGGCTCAGAGGAAACCAGCAGGCGTTGAAGATGAGCCACAGAGGAGCCCTATCCCCACATATCTTCCATTCTCCTACCTCTCTGTGCCATAGGATACATGTCTGAAGTATGGAGCTGGAACATTGCCTCTACCAGTTTTGTGTCCACGGAGAGCTCTTTCCCCATAAATGCAGGGATTCATGAGAGTCAGTTTGTCCTCGGTTCACGTTCATGTGGTTCAGAGGGATCGTGGCATGCTGAAGGCTCCAGCCCACAAAATCTAATACAAAACTTCTTGTTCCCTGTATTCACCCCAGGATTGCTGGCAGCCCAGTCAGTGAGGAAATCCCCTGGTGATTTTTCAAAGCAGCAGCTGGGAACTGACAAACCAAGCAGCTCATCATAACCTGGCATGTGAATTGCTAAATCCCATATGGTTATTGTTTTTCACTTTAAAATATTAGCAGTAAGTTTCAAAACACAGAATTTAGTGAGCTGTGTTTCATCACTGGAAAGATCAAACCCCATTTGAGTCTGTGAAACCATTTACAACATGCTCATCCTTCCACCTGCAATAGATTTCACAGCATTTCCCCTGGTTTGCGTCTGCAGTGGCAGCAGAGGAGCCCAGGGGACACAGCTGGATACATGAATGATGTGAAATGGAGGAGATGGGCATCTGTGAGGGGAGCAGAGGCTCTCCCAGGAGGAGATTCAGAGCAAGAATTTTATGTAGGGGTGTTCTCTGAGCCGCTTCCTGGGGATCTTCCCTCTGCCCACTGCCTGCAGACTGACCTGTGAAGAGCAGCTGCTGTTGCTTAATTAGCCTTTGTGAATATTCTGCTTTAATCCATCTTTAAAGCTCACAAAAGCCTATCATGTCTGTGTGCTGCTCTTGCTCTAGGCAAGACTGCACCAGTTATCAACAGCTTAAAGAAGCTGAGATCCACCAGCAACATATGGGAATGTCCAAGCCATTACATCCATTTTCTTTTGCCTACAGGGAAATAAGTATGTCAGTCACCCAAGAGGCTGACTCTTTCTTCCTGCACAGATGGCCATAAGGGCTTCCAGAGCTCTTTGAACGGAGTGTATGGAATGCAGCAGCCCTAGATGTGACTTTCTCAGTAGTCTTGATGTCCTGGGCTCACTCACTCCAGCCGTTCCCCTTGGGATTTCATAGAAGTGAGCAGTGTGTATTTGAGCAAAGTGCCATTTGGCTTCTAAAGGTAGCAAGCAAAGTTTCAGTGAAAAAATTATACTAGTCAACCCTCTGGAAAGGCAGTCTCTGAACAACTGGAGCAGCAGAGCATGAAGCATTGCTTCTCATCTATTTCCTTAGCTTTTCATAAAATGGTGCATAGAAAGATATAATGTTATTTTTCAAAAATGTTTGTTCTGGGTTAAAGTAGAATTTGTAGGTTAAATAACAGCAAGTTGCACCAGTTCTGGAAAAGGAGAGTCAAACAGTGTAGTCAGCCCTACAGTGTGCCTGAGGACCTGGGTATCCATTTCCAGAGCTGCCACTATGCTTGGAAAACCACTTCCCTTGCCTATGCTGTAAATTTTCAAGGGCACAAACTTTTTCTAAGTATGTGTTTGTACGGGAGAGCAATTCAAGATAATCCTGTGTGAGGTACCACCGCAATGCAGGCTGCTGGCTGCTCAATGCTGAGTTTGTCATTAAGTTATATCCGATGCGGAAGGAAATACAATGGAGCTGGTGGGTGGCAAAGTAGCTGTTAAAACAACCATTCCAAATAAAATGTCACAGACTGAAGTTTGACGGATAAAATTTCATTTTTGCATGCCACTGGGTGGAAGAAAAGAGCCCATCTGTTCTCCAAGCATTGCACATTGTTAAGCAAACTACTCGCAGCTTGGCAGATCAGAACATTAGAAGAAAAAAAATTTTAAAAAGCCAACCATAGATGAGCATGAATACAAAATGAGTCATTGAAGTTTACCCAAAAGCAACATAAAAATGATGGTTCTTGCCAGGAAGTTATGCCAGGGTATTCTCACGGGCTTGGCTCGCCGGGACAGGCAGGCAGAGGGAGAAAGAGGCAGGGAATAGGGGTGCATTCTTCCTCTGCCGGGGCTGGCGAGGGCCGCTTGGCTGCTCTCTGCGGGGAGAATGCGTGTGTTTGTCCTCCAGACAAGGGGCACCATTATCACATACCTCAGCAGGGTTGTAGATGTCAACCAAATAATTGGTTTTATTTAGAATATGACATCCAACTGGTGAATAAAGCATTTTGGGTGTCCTGGAAAGATTTTATATACAAACCAGCTGGAATCCCATTGACAGGAACAGCCTCTTCCTTTCCCTTTCCCCTGCCCCATTATTTTGAGGCAGACAGAGCTGGAAGTGACTGAGAGGAGCTCCAAGAAGCCTGTGCCTTTGAGCAATAAAGTCTACTGGTGCTAAACATCTGACACTTGTTCATTAAGAGAGACCCAGGCAAGCATTTCATCATTGAGATGAGTATTTAATACATGAATGGGTAACGAGAAAACATATTTGTGGCCAATTCAAAGGGCTGTCATACAAGGAGACTCCAAGTCTGAGCAGGTTGGGAAAGCTGCAGGGTGCTTTGGAATTCTCTCAAGTGAACTCACACTTGTAAAGCACAAAGTTGCTGCTGCAGCCTCCAAAGAAAAGTGAGAAGTAGAGTGGACAGGAAGTTGTGGAGCAGGCAGCGGGTGCCTGGCTCCAGCCTTCCTTTAGCAGAACCACTAGGTTATAGGGAAGGGGAAACCTTACACAGCTTCCCATGCCGAGCATCACAGCTGCACCCATCCCAGCATTCATCCCATCATTGCAGAGCTGCATGAGTTATCAGCTAGGATGTTCCCAAACTCAGAGAAAGACAGCCCGTCCTGGTAGCCCCTAGTACATGTCTCATGATCAATGCTGGATAGATGCATCTTCTTACTGTGGCAATTTACCATTTGTTCAAGGAAAATTATTCAATGTAGATATACTCAAAACAAGAACTTAAAATGACTGAAGGCCTCCAATAGCTGAAGAAAAAAGTGTATTTCAAATGAGATATAAAGGGACAAACATTCAGTAAAGTGCTTTCTCTCTATTTTTGGAAGATGTAGGATGCTGGCTCCTGTAACAGGAGCATGTCTTGCGCATCCCAAATGTCCCAAAAAAAAGAGTGTTTTTTTCAGTAACTTAAGTACTAGAGGAATTATAGAAAATTTGAAACAAGATTGTGATGTGCTTATTAAACAGGACAAGTAGGAGGTCACTGGTTGAACGATTTTAATTCTGAGTGAAACCATGGAGAAGCTTGCTGTGCAATTCTGTGATCAAAAAGATGTTCGTTTAATCACTGACACCAGTGTTTCATAAGAACAAGCTGACTTTGTTTAATATATCTCTTACTTTTCCAGTTTATAAGTTTGTCTGAAAAAAGGCAATTGTGAACATGACAGACTGTCGTGTCGTAATCCCTACTTGTTGTAACAAGCTAGCTGGGTGGTATATCAGAAAAACCCCACCAGTATCAACAAAAACTCCCCACTCTACAATATGGGACAGAGCCAGTGGATTAAGCCCTCAGTGATTAACAGTGAGGAACAGTCATGAAATGGACTGCCATGTTTCTGAGTCAGTCAGCCTAGGAGCAAGGCACTGGTTTTGTTCAGCACCTGAGAGTGACTCAAGAACCCTGCAAAGCCGATGTGTGGAAGATGCTCAGGTAGCAAGGGCAATCTGTTAGGATGTGGCAGTCATGCAGAGTGAGCTGGACCACTTGCTCAGCTCAAGTCACCCAAACAGGAACAATTTTAACACAAGGCAATGCAAAACCATGCATCTAGGGAAGAGGAGTGCTGGATCTGTGTGGCGGGAAATAGGACGCTGGAAGAAAATTACTCTGTAGTGTTTGGGAATTAAAAGAGGTCAAGCAATGAACTGAAGTGCTCAGAACAATGCTGTGAAAAAAGAAATTAAAAAAAGATATATAGGGACAAGAAAATAGTGAGCAATACAGTGATGTAAATGCTTAAATACAGCATTGGTGAGGTGAACCTGAACGCCCGTGTCAAGGTAGTGATTACATTTCTTACAAAATTAAATTAACTTGCAGAAGAGGCCTGCCAGGGAGCTGGAGCACAGGCAAATTGCTAAGAGCTCTGTGAAAAAATACAATTTGTTTGTCAAAATATCATTTGTTTGTCAAAATTTTTGCAGACAATGCTTCTGTAGTGTCTTAAAATGCCTAGTGTTAAGAAGGTATTCACATTTCAGGTAAATTATTCAGTGGTAATACTTAAATTATCAACAGATAATAATTATCAGGTTTAAGTAGCAGAAATAAAAAATGCACTTTTTACACAAATACATTTTTTGAGAAATAAGTGTGGTTAAAAAGGGACTGAGATGTAAATTGTTTCTCCACTTCTTGATGGCATCAGCTGAAGATTTGAGGCCTTTCTGGGTGATATGTCTTACACAAGAGCTCAATAGATGAACATTCAAAATGAAATTATCTGTTCCTTGCAAGTGATTGTGCTAAATTTAATGAGTCTTTCTTGCCTGAAGATTGGTGACCTTTCCAGTTCTCTCCCCACATTGTTCTGCACACTAAGGATTGCACCACGGAAACCACAAATACATTAGAAAGTGTAAAAACTTGTAAAACATGGTGGTTAAGCAGCACTTCTTATTCAGGATTTGAGACCTTTTACAAGTCAGGAGAGGGGAAACAAAGGGAGTCAGCAAGACAGACAAGACCTGCCAATAGCAGTACTAAGTGCTAGGATTATTAGGGCTGTGGGTACCCAACAAGCTCACTGGGACCAAAAGACACGCTGTCTCTGGGTCAGGTGGCCCCATTTCAGCATGTGCTGGACTGAGAATCCTGCCTAAGTGTTTTACTGTAGGTTCAGGCTGTGTGCTGATCTTGTTATCAGGTCTAAGAGCAGGAACTGTGGTCCTGCCAAAATTAGATAAGGGTTACAAAAAAAGAGAAAAGGGCACCAGCAGACGCTGCTATCAAACAGAGTGCTTGCTTGTGCTCTTACACTGCTGGAAATCATCAGCAAATTAGGAAGAAAAGGAACACGCAGGCAGTATGTTCCCAGCTGAACTGCTATAAATGTCACAGCATTTGTATTGACACCACAGACTGCTTCATCACAAAAAAAAGAAAAAAAAATAAAGGAGGGGGGAAGAAAGATAATATTGCAAAGAAGATTGTTTTTCAAATGAGAATAGTCAAAGTACTTAGTTAAATCTACCCCGCAGGAATCTAATAATCTCTATAATTGAATGATGGCCAAAAGATAATAGACTAAACAGTAACTCTACATCACTGATAAAAACTACTTAAAACATATTAAATGTCTTATACTGAAGAATAAATGGGAATGAGACAAAGATGTGAAACAGTTTGAGCTGTTTATGTTCATGTTTAGGAACGTTTCAGAGCAGACACTGGGTGATGCAGAGACTCAGGAGTCACTGAGACTGCAAAATCAAGAGGGATAGACACCATGGGAAATACTGGCAGCTCAGATGAAATTGTGCTCTTGAGATCCAGCAGTATTCTGCAATCACTTGAAAGCCTCCAGAGTACTTTAGCATCTCTTGGCCTTGGGTGAACAAAAAAGCAGGATGAGGCTGGTTTCTGCATAGAGCAATGCCAGTCAGAAATGGGACCCCAGATTGCTAAAGGGATTTTACAAAATCTCAGCAAGGCAACACCTGCCCATTTGACAATGCTCTGTGTGGTTAGAATGACTCCTGTGATGTTTTGAATGCCACAATGCATCATTTATTCCTTTTCATCCAGGAGGAAGCTTCTCTCCTTGTAACTCATGAGACTGTGTTTGGTAACAGCCAGTCTGACATCTCGGTGAGGAATGAGGAACCTTAAATCAGATACCACCTCATGAATAATTCCTGTAGCACAGGAGAAAGACCAGCAAGAGCATTTCATGTATCCCTTGGATCATGCCTTCCAGAGGGACCATAATGCTTACCTCTGCCTTGGAGAAGTAAAGTCGGGGCATACATTGCAACAGGATTAGATTTTAGCTCAGGAACATTTTCATACCAGGTCTTTAAGCTGGGAGAAGAGAGCGTGATTATGCTTGCCCACTTCTACAGCAAGAACATTTCCTCTCATGAAACTCAGTTTGGCTGCCTTGCCTAGCCATCAGGTCCTGCTTCAGATTGGGTCTTTATATTATTCTACTTGCAACAGAGGGCTCAAGGGAACGTGTTTTTTCCTCAAAGTTTCTCTCCACCAAGATCAATGATTTCTAGTTGTAGGAAACAGTGAAGGCATCTCCAGAGAAGAGTGCATGTGAATAGACTCATCTCAACCAAAGGGGTTATATATAATCAGTGTCTTTAATTACAGTATAAATTAGCAGCAAGACACTTCCCTTTAAATAATTAATTTTAATCTTGTTCTGCATTTCTTCTCCTTGATTCTTTTGCAATGGAGAGGTAGACTTTGCTGATTATTAGCCACAAAGATGTGTTGATTGGGAGTTGTATATGATCTTTGCAGGGAATTTGGCTTTTTTTTTTTTGCTATTCAGAAGGACACATGGTGAACATGTTTAAGCCATTACATAACATACCCTGCTTAGGTTCTTCATTCTGTGTAACAAAGAACAGCAAATGAAAACTGAAAAAGCTAACTCTTTTTTTGCATCCTGCTGTTTCTGGATGGAAAGTGGGATTTAATACGAGTACAGAAATTTAAAGCTATGGTAAATTGGTTTCATATGTTTCAGTTACTCTTCCCAAACTACATTTATAAAATAGCTTTGTTGCTGAAATAAATGGCTTGGTTACTGAAAGCATTATCCACAGTCATGGATTTTAAACAACTAAAGCAAAAAAAAGTGAATATTCCTCCTGTACCTGGAGAAGTGGCTGCTGCTGCTGAGAGCTGGTGCATCTCCTTGGTGAAACCCTGGTTCAAGATGATTGGTGCCTCTCATGGACTTTGAGAACAAACAAGTAGTGTTTGAATATTGTCTATCAGTGTTTATTCAGTTCAAGCTATTTTAATAACCTATGATAACCTTCAAATGGATCATCATGATTGTGAATTAAATATCAAATACATAATTATTTCAAGAAAAAAAAAGCTAAGTTTAAAATAATATATGAGTTGGTCGATATGTAAATTGAAATTTATATTTAATAATATTTGGTAAATACAGAAATATGCTGTATTTGTTCAAATAATAAGTACTATTTGATTTTGTTTGTTATCCCTCTACACTGTGGATGACAGTGCTGTGTACCTCCACTGCACCTGACAGAAGCCATGTAATAAACTTTGTGACCCTGCATGCTCAGGGGACGGAGGAGAACTGGGCTTGGCTACAGAGAGCTGGGCCCACAGTTATAGTGATGGTAGGGACCATGTGAAGGGTGCTGAGTGAGTAGGGTGTGGGTATTTATCACACTGTGGGGGACAGAAGCTTTCCCAGTCGTCCCACTTCTGGAGAGGGAGTAAGGTGCTTCAGGGCAGTGATTCTCCCTTCCTGCAAAGTGCTGGGGCACATCAGGGAATACTGACTGCATCCAAGGCTACTGCTACCCACTGAGAGGCCTTATGGCCCAGGGTTTCTCTGAATCTCCGTGCCAGAAGATACCAATTCATATATTTATAAAATCCAGGGCAGACTCAAAGCTTTAGTACTGAGAAATTTTATTATGTTGTTGTATTACCCTCTTGTTCCTAGCATTTACAGTCCCCTTTTAGCAGCTCTTTAGGTTATAACTGTGCTGTAGCAGCATATGGGATTGTGCAAGCACTGTGCCATAACAGCATTTTATTCTGACAGTCGTTTACCCTCAGCTCTAACCAGAGCTATAAGCAGGAGTTAGACCTACACCCCATCCATTTTATATGCATTACTGTTCTATTAGAGGAGGTTTTTTAGGCATGCCTGCTTCTAAAACTGTCAGCTTTACTGCTGCATTCACTCAACCTCCCCCCGAACACCACCTTCAAAGCCTCAGTGCTTTGTGAGCACCACCGGGCTTTCAAATACAAGAAAATACTGCTTTTTGCTAAAAGATGTGCTTTGTTCCTTTTGTTGGGTAAGCAGAAGGTCCTAGCAGCCTCAGCACTTCATCATTAACTGCAGACCATAATTCACACCCAGCTTGGGAGAGAACTGGAGCAAAAAGAAAAATGGTTTTGCTTCCCTGCCCCTGACCCCATGCCACCGTGTTATTTGTCACAAGATCGCTAAGCCATTCACAAGAATAAATCAGTATCATTCAAAAACCAGTGTCAAAGGAAACAATGAAAATCCCAGGATTTTATGAATGGGAGGGATTGTCCTGTGCTGCCAGACTTGGATCAATGCAAAGCTGGCAGGGGACGCCACTGCAACGCAATAAACGCTGCCATCTGTTACCTCTGAGTTCCTGGAGCATGTAAAAGGCACAGTGAAAATCAGCCCTGCCCTGACACGAGGTACTCGGACAGTTCCTTCCCACCCATGAGGGCAGCTGGCATGTGGTGGCATTGGTGACGCTTTGCCTCACTGGTGTCCCCACAGGGAAGGGCACTGAGGGGTGTTGGGGGGCATCCCCATGGTGGAAAGCCTCCATGATCTTTCCAGTGCCATGCTTCTCTGATGCTGGCCTTCCCCACAGCACTGGCATAGCTCAGTGCCTTGGTGGCATCTGGGCCCTCCTGCTCTGCCCGGGAAGGTCCCATGTGCAGCACACTACAAAGAGCTTTGTGTATTTTTGTGTGCATAAAGCAACCATTCCCAGGTCTGCAGTGCCTCATCCCAGGTCTGAGGGTGATTTGTGAGAGCATGCTGGGCAAGGGGGCAGCTTCCCTCGTCCCCAGCCCCCCTGCAAGCACTGATCTATCTCCAAGTGCACGGGACACCTTTCTCAGGTTCTGTCACCCCTCCACAAGCATCTCCCCACTGTGGGGAAGGAATGAGGGCTGCCTGCCAGCAATTGCCGTGGGAGCAAATGCCTTCCCACATCACCCTGATGCTGACTGCTTGGCTGAGCAGCTGTGTGTTCTTTCTGCACACTCGAGCATGGTGTGGTTGGGATTGTTTATATACAGGATACCTGCAGCTGAGGTCTTAAACACAGAGGCACCCCAGAAGATAACAGGCTGTTGTTCCTTACTGTGCAGAGAAATCTGTGAAGCCTAATGACAGAAACAGAAAGGAAGAGGAGACACCCACATACAAAAGCAGCCTGTTCAAAAGCTACCCAGTTATTTTTGGTGCAGAGTACTACTAATGTTTGCAGACACATTTTTTTCTACACCCTGAGTTCATGCAGAAGCGGGAAGAAATGTCTGTAATAGCTCATCATTTCCATCTTCTTTAAATTCAGATAATGTATTTCCAAATGTAAAGACTGGGTGGACAATACTGGCTACCCGAGGAACACTGCTGGAAGTGATTCTTGTGTGCCTCTCTTTGAAAATCTGGCCCCTGGGGGCTGTGTTAATTTATCTCATTATTTTAGCTGGGCCTCTCTAAAGCCCTTCCCCTTTCAGGCATATGGTTGCTTGGAGCTGAGGCCACGTGCCCCCCAAACACATTGGGACCTGCTGACCATACCACAAATTCACTGGGAAGCTACAGGGGGGACCATCTGTGCCTGATTATGGACAGTAAAACAGCAGTCCCACAGCAGGGACAAGCATGAAGATGAGCCTCTCAAAAGATTTAATTATGTAAGAGTGATTTCTGTTTTGAAATCCTACAGGATTTCTATTTTGAAAATTAACTACTGGAAAAAATGGTTGTTCTGTCTACTTGTGTCAAAATATTTTTGTCCCTCCCACCCTATTCCCTAGTTCACTTTGTACTTACAGGAAATATTGCATGGATCATGATGTTGTACGTGTTCTGAGCAGCATTTTCCCTCAAAATCGGATTCAGTGATTAAATTGAGATGTGCCTGAGTTTCTGCTGAACATGAATAAATGGCAGAACTCCTTACCTCTGAGCTTGTCAAACAAGAGTGATTAGAAATATGCAATTAGCTGGGGGAAAAAAAACAACATAGAAACCCGTGAAGCTATACAGAACAGATTCATAAGCTGATTTTTAGCTTAACTGGTTTTCACCTAGCAAGAACTTCACCAGGGGGAAAGTAAGACTAGTCAGACAAGAAAAAAAGTGCGCATAAAAACCCCAATTCATTTGCCAATTAGGTCTCAAAACACTATGAGCAATGACTGGCAGGTGCCTGGGACCAAGCTACCCTTCTTAAGCAATCACTTATATGGTGCTATGGCCCAGCAATTATTTACTATGTTAGCAGATTTGATCAGAGCTATTAATGAATTTAGATAATTCACGTGCAGTTGCTATCCTGAATAAGGGAGTGAAGGGATCCACAGGACTTTGGTTTGATCAGGGACACTCCAGTTCCTAACCCCAGTGTAAAATACAGATGTGGTGGACTTCTGGTCATACCACGTGGGCAGACATTCAGAAATGTCCTTTTTCCCCCCAGTCACACTGTGGTTGAGGTGGTTCCATGAGGAGATGGTTTCATGGGATTAAGAGAGGTGAGCCTCTGGCTGAAGCCCTCCCCAGCCAACACAAGCCCACTCGGCTGCCATGAGCTGGTAGCTGGAAGAAGGCACAGCATGGGCACATGGGGCAGTGGGCAGTGAGCTGCCTGCAGCCTGTGTCACTGGTGGGGACATGTCTGAGCCAGGAATAACTACCTCTGTCCAGAGTGGGCAGTCAGGGCTCTCAGCCTCCAAGCTGAGCAAATGTTGGCAAACTTTGGGGCTGGGGCAATGGCTCACAAGATACACCAGCCAACCTGCACGACAAGGTCTATCCTGGTATTGGTGGGGGAAGCATGGAGAAGGTGAACCAGCAGCTGCAAGGAATCCATGTGGCTGTAGGCACCTTCCCAAGGCACTTTCAGTCCCTCTTTGCTACCAAACACCAGTGTGACTTTGAGATCTGACCATTGACAGCACTCCCAAAGCAGAGACCATTGGCTTTTTTTACTAACCATGGGAAAATGAGAGGTGGATTTGAGTCCTGCAGGGTGCTCCCCTGATCCTAGCCCCTTCAAGGGAAGGGGCCAACCTCCCCTTTCCATTCCATTTTGTGGGTGCTGTGATCCTTCAATAACTTGCATATGTGGTCTCTCTTAGTTTTGCTTGCCCGAATTCTTGTGTTACTTTTAGCACCTATAGAGGGATGAAGACGGGACACAGCTGTGCAGGACAGGCAGGAAGAGCTTGGATCAGACAGATGGTGTACCCTGCCAAACAGGCAGCACAGTTTCCCAGCCACTGCAGAGGGAAGGGTGCAAAGCTGTGGTACCCCAGGCTGGGTATGAGCTCTTCTGTGAAACCAATGTGTCTGACCTCTCATCGTGGCATTGCCACAGCATTATTTTGGTCAGAAAAAGACAACAGTCTGTTTCTTGGGCAAAGCAGGTCATACAGCATCATAGAGGACAAACACCCCAGTGGTGCCAGCTCAGCTTCCCTGAGTGTCTCTTGTCCCGGTTCTTAAGGTTTCTTAGGACAATCCTGTCTCTCAGCTTTGGTAGCAGATAGCAAGTCTGCATCTCAAACCATAAAAATCTACCAGAAAACACAGGTTTTAATAATTTCCCTAACATGAAATGCTATGTCCTTTTCTTTTTGTGCACACTCTGTAGATGTAGAGCAGGGGCCAGATTTTCAACTCACAAAATTGTGACACAGATACAAATGTGTGGTCAAAAGTCAAGGCGGGAAACAGGCCAGAGAGGAATTTTGACTCGGGCAAGTGGGTTCAAGGGCTTCTGGTCCTGAGCAGCTCTGGCATGGGTTAGAGGATCACAGGGTGACTCAGGTAGGAAGGGATCTCAGCAGGTTGTGGGTGTAGCCCAGCCTCCACTTGGAGCGGGAGCAGCGCATTTGCCATCTGCCTTTGCCTTTGCCTGGTTCTACTCCATCACAGCTGGCCCTGGGGATTGTCTTGCAGCAGATGCAGCCAGGTCCCTGCAGTGGTGTGTCCCAGATGGGGCTGCTGCCTCCTTTCTTGGGCAGTGAGGAGCAGCACTGGGCTGCTGGGGGACACGACATGCGGGGGGAAGGAAGGATCTCCTTCAGCCACTGCCTCAAGCACTTCACCACGAGCATGACCTGAAACTGCTTTGCAGTTTTCAGCAGTCTTAACAATGGAGATTACTGGGTTTTTTTAAATACTGCACAATCTAGTATCCTTACTGATTCAATTTGAATATATATGTATTTACACACAGCGTGCTGCAGAATGTTGTAGAAACCTTGTTTCCATCAGGCTGCCCCACAGAGGTCAGTAGAGGAGACCAAGAGATCGGACAAGCAAACATGAAGCAAAAGGCAGCCCTTTTTTTGGATGTGGGGCTGACAGAGGGCTTGTCTCTGGATTATTAACGGTGAACTGCCACTACAGGAACCTGTTTTGTTACTAGGACACGTTACAAGTCAGCAGACAGCCACATTTTTCTGACTCATCAGCTGATACTAATTAATGACTTGAGAGCGCACCAAAAATCCCCATTGGCCTTCCCTGCTTCCTTGAAAGGCTGTGATTGTCCTTCTCCCCTTCCCCCCAGCTTTAGAAAAAAAATCACATCAAAAAGCTATACATTTTAAATATGGAGAATGACCAAAATAGCTTCGCCCCCAAAAAAGGTGCAGCCCTCCAGAGAGAAGGATGCAAACCTAATAAAAAATATAAAAGATAACACCAATAATTTTTTCCTTTTTTTATATGAAAATCAACATTCTCTGTTACCAAAGCTGCCTGTAACAAAGCAAATGCCCATGTCTGTGGGCTGCTGCATCTCTCTGCCAGCCCAGCTAATGCTGAGCAGCAGGATTTCAGGTGTACACATTGAAAATGTCTTTGTTTCTCTGAACAAAAGAATGACACAAATCTCCACAAACCCCAATGTCGACCTCCTTCCAAGGGGGTGGGTATGATCCCTTGTCTCTCCAGGGATACAGCCACCTTTGCTTATGCCACATCTGCATCCTCACTGGGGCCAGAATCAGTGAAAACCTAGGTCCTAAAAGCCCGATTTACAGACTGACTCCCAGCACCTGTATTTCTCTGTCCTAGAAAACAGAACCACTGATCTTGCATTCTTCTGGAATCCTTCATCCCTTATTTAATGTCCAGTTTCTCATTTAAATAATCTGTGTTGATTTGAAACCAATTTTTCCCAAATCCCATATAAATATTAATCCTCAGGGGAATTAATTTAGACAAAATGTAAATAGTTTCCTTCATGTAATTTTGTTTGGACAGAACAACTGCCACCAAGATATCGTGTGATCTCCAGGGTACCATGAATAGTGCTTTCATACTTTTCTGTCACTGGGGTGTAATTAAAAGATCTCTCTTTTTTGTCTCGAGTCATTACTGCATAAATAAAGCCTCCTTGTGAATTACCTCAGTCTCCTTCAATGCAAGACAAACACAGAGCAAAGCTGTGTTTTTAAATTCTGTTTTTAACAGATATAACCCTCTTAGAGCTTAACCATGTTTTTACAGACACAGATGCTCAATTGCATCTTTACTTTCATTCTTATGCTCCTATACTGTTTTGTGAAGCATGAAGGATCATTAAATGCACTTGCCATGATTTCTAGAGGACATTTAATTGAGTGGTAGTCCTGATGAAATAATTCCACCTTCATCGTGTATCTAAGTCCAAATGAAATATTAACAAGTCTTAGAAAGATAGAGGTGAATAAAGGGGGCTAAAATACTTATTTCCCACAAGAACCCTCACAGCACATGTAAGTGTATCCAGCAGAAAGTTTGATGAGAACAATCTTGAGTGACTTGCACATGTGCAGAACTCAGTCCTGCGCAAAGTTGTACCTCAAAAATGCATTCAACAATACTCCTCTTTTTATCTCTAAGGGCCTCTCAGAATAGACTTTCTTGGGATGGTATTTTTGTTTGCTTCTGCTGTTCTTCCTGCTTCACACGTCAGTGGCTGGGACATACAGCAAATCATCCCAGCATTTTCTTCTTCCCCCGAATGCAAGGGCCCTAATGTGTGTTTGCTTGGGACTAATGACTCACACACAGCCAAGCCCAAAGCAGGTACTATCAGCACATTATGGAGGTTGTAAGAGTGGTTGACATAAAGCTGCCTGCTGTGACAGGGACTCTGAAAGGGCTGCTGACTGCCCAGGGCCAGAAGCAAGGAGGCCAGCTGGAAGGCAGGCTGAGAACAAAATCACATCTCCACAAGTTTCATATTCAGAAACACGAACAGCTTCTCATACAGAGCTCAGAATTTAAAAGCTGATAAATGACAGAATGAAGACAGGCATCTATTTACTTTATCCCTTATCCTTGTTAATCCTGTAGTGCAGCCTTGCTCATCCAAAGCTTAGTGCTAATTTAGTGTCAAAAATTCAAAAGCATTTGAGTGGTTAGGCTAGAACAAGTTTGCCACTAAATCAGCTTTCTTATGATTTGATAAGAGCACAGAATTCTCTTTTTATCTTTTATCTATATTTAATTTATTTAAGTAAAAGCTGGTTTGTTTTCTTTTCTTTTCTTAAAGTTCCCAGTGGGTCGTTTATATCAGAGGAAAGAGGATGTGATGAAAAACTCCAGCTCTTTATTTGCCTTCCTCACAGGGCAGCCATCACTTTCTCCTCTTTCCCACTGATGACCTGTAGTGGGGAGTGTTGCTTTGAAATACAGACAAGGAGGAGGCATCTTTTACAGAAAAAGAAGAAGAAAAAGAAACAAAAGCAAGGAAACAGAGGCATCACCAAATCCACATCTGTTTTCCTGTGACTGGACTGAGGAATGTGAGCTGGACTGGCTGCTGACCTAACAAAACAAAGCTGATTCTGTGCCTTTTTCTAGCAGAAGGCTCAATCTCAACTCCCACATGTCTGTAGACCAAATTTGCCTCAAATTCTGACTCTAGGATGTGCATGTTTTGAGCATGTGAGGCTTTAAGCTTCACAGAGGAACAGAACTGCAAGTATGAGCCAAGGCTTTGGAGTGATTTCAAAAGCAAGTGTGGAAGCAGGGTCAGAAGGTTCCTTAGCTGAATTTGTCTGTGCTTTCTGGTGCTTCAAATTATCATTATTTATATGCAGTGGGTTTGAATTAACTGCATGTTTGTACATGGTAAATCTGAAAACAGAGTTTGACTTTAATAATGGAGTTGATAGCACTGAAACACTGAATCTAAAACCCTGTAAAACCTTCTGTGGGTGCCCACTAAGTCCAGGCAGTAATCCATGCTGTTTGCATTGGATTTTCCCCTGTGTTTCCTCCATTTTGGTAAAAATACAAATACAAAGTTACCTGGTCAAACATGTAAGCTTGCCCCATCCATATGCATGGAGAAAATATGTTCTAGTTCAGTGTCCCAATCAATCCACCTGATCTGGGTTATGACTCTGTGTCTGCACATACCACACTAGTTAAAAATGAAACTAGAAGAGCTTTGGACCGCTCCACATCAGGAGCAGAAAATTGAATTGCACAAGTTATTCAAACAGACAACTTAAACCAAGAGAACATATTAAACCAACCCTAATAGAAATATCCCTTCCTTAAATTTTGCATGCAGCATTTGACAACATTATCTCCTTAACCACAGCCGCTTTTCTTTTTTAATTTTTTAGCACATGCATGTGGCTAATTCATAAATGAATTGTTATAAAAATGCCATGTGCATTATGTCCATATACCACGGCTTTGTAAACTCTTTGGGTAACACCAACAGCAAAAACTGTGAAAGTGTCATTGTAATAAAATTGTGACAATGAAATGCTAAGATCAGTGAATGATCTAACCCAGAAATCCCTCAAAAAAAGGAAACTTTTGTTCTCTTAAATACAAGATACAGGCAAGGTGTTGCGAGCAGTACGATAAGTGAGCTCAGATACTTGTCCTGCTCTTCTTGCCCCTGGAAAACAAATGTAAAATATTCATCCTGTACCTTATAAAACCCACCAAGTGTAGACTTTACAGCATGGAAGTCTAGGTAAAACCACGTGGTGTTTCTGCCCGGTTAGGCAAACCAAACCCGCTACACCACGTTAGAGAGACGAACTTCAGCAAGCACTGCATTTAAACAATGTGCTACATCATGTCAAAAAATGTCACCAGGCCTCACATAAACTAGCAGTGAAAAATATTTTTTTAATTATCTATTCCCAAATACTTATCTACAATACACAAGTACAATAAAATATGGTTATAGGAAATACATAGGGGTCAGTCTCCACTTTACAAGCCCTTGGTAAAAACTCTGATTGTTCTTTCTTTTTTTTAAAAAAAAAAGACGGGATTTTCACTGAAATTCCCTCAGGACAGAGAATCAGAATCAGAATCCAGTCATTTATTTTCATAATTGGCTGCTATGTTATGGAATGCTCCTATGAAGCTTTGGATATTGTAGCCCAGTTGTTATCTGCCAGCAATGTTTATGCACACAGAGCTAAACATCAGCCAAAATTTCATTACAGGAAATAAAAACCACTGGAAGACAAATGAAAAAACCATTTGGTAGAAATCATAAATACTGGAATGAACTTTTTTTTCCCATATTGGATTAGGAACAGAATATATCACAGAATTCAAAGGCAGAGCTGGAAGAGATGGCTGAGATCATTTGGTTTGAGATTTTGCAGAACATCAAACTTGGATTTCCCTGTTAACCCCTGTGGTATCCACAGCATCTCTTTCAGCAGGAAAACAATGCTATCTGTGGTAGTTATTAATTAGGTTAGTTGTTAATTACTCCTTTTGTTGAACACTTATACCTTATTTTTAATCTGAAGTGTTTCTGTCTTTGACTCCTCTTGATGGACAGTGCTCTATATTTGTTGGGCTGAAGAGTTATCTGCTAATAAATTTTTGTTTCCCCTACAGATATTCATAGGCTGCACTAGCCTTGTTTTTGATAAGACAAACAGACTTCTCTCCTTGGGACTTCCTCATGTTTATTTCTTTTTCTTTTTTTTTTTTTTTTTTTTTTTTGACATTCTGGTAGTTCTTATTTGAATCCCCTCCAGTTTTTCAATATCCTCTTCGAACTGCTGACACCAGAAACACACTCATTTGGCCAATGTGCTGCTGCCAAGCATGAAGGTAATATATCCTACTTACTCCCACTCAGTATTCCCATGTCTTTAATCATTTGGCAGAAGGGCTGGGTTAGCAGCTCATATTTGCCGTGGTCTCCAGCTCTTTTCCAGTCTGTCATAGTTTCCTTGGAGGAAGCACTGCCCTTTCCCCAGAAGGATGCTCTGCACCATATCTCCCTGGGTGTCTGGATTTGATCTTGGCTGAATTTTGTAAGTGCATGTTTTTTAGCAGCAACCAGACTACCAGACTATCAGGTCATGCAGTCTGTTGTGTGCCACAACCCTGTCTGTACCTCATTTGCTGTTTCTGCTATCTGTACATCACTGTCAACCTTCAGGAAGATGACAAACCTTTAAGATATATTCCATGTTCCTTCAAAGCAAGGGAACATATTTTTGTCGTGGGCACAAGCTCTTTGTTCAGGGATTTCTTCTCTCCCAATTTTATTTCTGTCTAACTGCAGGTCCATTGGCACCAAACTATATACTGTCACCAAATGACAATAAACAAATGCACCAGGTTACATACAGATTAAGGTTAGTTCTGCAAAGGATCTATTTTAGTTAATGAGAATGCTTAATCACAAAGACGTGTCTAACAATCACTGGCTGGGAAATTAAAGCCTAAAAACACCACTGCTTTGCTTGTCAAGGGATGTTTACCACTTCTTGACATTTCATGGGAAAGTACTGTTGCAGCCCCTCAGTGTGAATGTACCACAGGAGACTGTATGTGCTTATTAATAATTACTTTCTTCTGGTTGCTTCTTATCCTTCTGGCACTCTTCTATATATTTATAGAAGATATGTATTTATTTATATTTAGAAGTGTGACTTTCCAAATGGCAGTTTAAAAATTGTCATTTGCCCATAGATGCTGTAATTCCGTTCAAGTATGCCTGCTCACTGGAAACCTACCATGCTGGCACCAAACTGCAATACCCTTCTAAATCCCTCTGGAGAGCTCCCACTCAGCCTGGTACCAGCCTGCAAGGGGAGACTGTCACCTCTTTGGGCCAGGACCCAGAACCAGCACAAAAGTGAGTCCCTGCTGAAACTTGCCTGGTGCTTACAGGCAGGGCACAGGACCCACAGCAGCGTGGGCAGGAGGGACAAGCTGGCAGGACCTTGTTCCCAGGATGCACATCAGAAATGCAGGGGGAGTCTCTCCCCATGGAGCAGAGGGCCAAGAGCAGAGCACACTGAGCAGCTGCACCCACATTCAACTGTTCTTTTCCTGTTTGTGTGACTGACAGCGAGCAGAAGGGCTGTTTAGCGTTAGGGGCAATTTGTATCATCTGTTTAGGCAGCAGTGGTGCATTGTATCCCCGTGGTGCCTCTGCTCGCCCCCTTCCTAGCCCCTGGGCACCCGACATCACTCTGGCAAGTGCTGTTCAGCAGGATTTTTCCAGCTGGTGCTGGTTTAAAAGCATTAACTGACTCTATTAACTGTCTTTGGAGGAACCCACTTTGCAACTGCGATGAGATCATGACACCCCTGACGCCTCTGAAGGCCAGAGTTCCATTGCAAGATGACTAATGGAGCAGAAGGCTTTTCTTCTTTGCACATGTAGACAAAATCCCTTGAGCCCACCCCTCCTGCTCTCCTCCCCTCCCAGTCTTCCCCCTTCCCCCGCTTCCCCCACCATTTTATACTATTTTTTAAACAACTGATTCGTGGGGAAAAAACACATCTCATGTCAATCTTCAGTGGAAACCAACCCAGCCCAGCACCGAGAGGTGATGCTCAAAGATCTGCTGGGGCTCTGGCTCTGAGCGTGACACAGGAGCAGACTCCAGAGCTGGGCTCAAATCTCTGCAGCCACAGAAGTGAAGCAGCCATGCCTCTGCTCAGCCTGGGTAAGTACAGCAGGAAGCACCTGCTGGGATGTTGATCCAACATGGTAAGAGAAGAAGGAATAGAAATTTATCTCAAGCCAGGAGGCAAATTTGGGCAGGCTGTGTGACTCAGCACAGCCTGCCCATGGTCAGTCCCACCCCACTATGGAGGGCTGCTCTGTGGGGAGCTCCATGGCACCACTCCTCTGTAGTGGTCACATCCAGGCAGCCCAGAGGTCTGTTTTCATGGCAGCACCAAGATTAAGACCATCTGCAGCTGATGCCAAGCTAAGGAGGAAGCTGAAGTGGCATTAGTGCAATTTATGGTGGACACTGCCAGGGCTTGGCTGGGCTTCAGCAGCTCAGCTCCAGAAGCCAGTGGTGCAGACATTGCCCTGCAGGAGCTTTCAGAAGTCAGGACATCTGCATCTTCCTTGTTTCTGCTCCTGCTTGGTCTGTATCCATACAGTGACATGGAATGGCAGTAACCTTTAAGCTGGGATTCATAGCTACATGTGCCAGATCTCTTGAAAAAATGGGAAAACAAAAGAAAAATTAACTGATTGGGATGTAGTAGGGCTGAAGTTGGTTACATAAAAATGGGGCCAAACAAAGCATTTGAACATTTGCTACTGGGAACAGACCTGGCTAGGTTTGAGGAGACCAGTGTGTCAGCCAAGCCCATCTGGAACTTTCCAGCACCACTTCTTGAGCTTCATATTCACTCCAGAGATGAGCTAGCAAGTGCACAAGCTCTCCTGGTCTTTCTGGCAACCCTACTTAATACACATATACTTACACTTCTCATAATTCTTGCTGCCATCCCTGTGAATCCTGAATTATTAATACTTAAAGCAATTAAGTTGCTGTGAAACTGTATTGTAAAGCAGATTCATTCTTATTCAAGTGATACTGGTGCAAAACTGCAGGGCTGCGTTGTCATGAGCTCTCAGATCAACGCCCAGGGAGTTCTGGACAAGAAGGGCTGCTCCACTTTGTGACAGTGTAAGGGGTGCCAGGGAGCCATTGATGATTTTTTCCCTTCAAAGGTGAATGAGTTGCTCTAAATACACAGTAGTTTTTAGCACAGCTGGCCTGCACGTGCAGAAGAGTCATGGACACTCCCAATAAGCCTCTGTTCAAAACCTGAAAAGGCCAGGAAGTGTTTTAATGTAGTTATTCTCTGCTTTTAAAAAAGCACACAGAAGAAAGCAGGCTGCTTTCTTCCATTCCTTGGCTGGAAAGAGCTTTAACAAACCCCCTGTCTAAAATAAGGGAAACTGAACAGCAGGTTGAACAAGATGAAAGGGATTGAAATATTACTAGAGCTACAGCAATCTTCTGTTCTTATAATTGTTTACATTCTTTATCCTTTGCCACTGTCCTTTACTAAAAGCATGTATTGATTTTTGTTATCTGTTCCTCTGCCTGCTCTCCCCTGAGCCATTTAGATGCTTACAGGAATTTAAATAGACTTTCAGAAATGGTGCACTCGGTTCTGAAGTTTGTTTAAAAGGACATTATCAAGACATTTCCTTTGTTTTTATTTTAAAAATTTGTTGAGTTAAAATGTGAAGATATTTTATTTTGACGGGATTGATGTTTGTTCAAGCATAGGTCAGATTCAGATTTCCCTTATTACCTGGGCTCTGACTGAGTTAATATTTTTTCTTCATCAGAGAACTGCTACCAACATAAACATTCCTCACACTGTAACATAATAACTCAGGTCTTCTGCAGAAGAAACTAAAAATAGAAAAAAAAGATTGTGGCATTAACCTGCTGGTTTATGTAGCTACTGGAGTACTAATGCTGGAGTATCTTTCTTTAAGTTATTATTCCTTTGATACTGAGATGCATGGGGAGAAAGAAAAAATCGTCAGCAAACTCAAGCTTTCATTTCCAGCACTTACTTAAACAAATCCATGGGCTTTTTCCCTGTGAATCTGCACAATGACAGAGTCCCAGTGGAGTGAGACGAGCTTGTGCACGCAGCAAAGCTGACACTTGCCTGCAGCACAATGCTGGACACCTCCTGCAGACTGTGCCCAGTTGCACAGCACAGCTGCAGCCCCTGGTGCCCTCTGCTAGGGGCACATGGACACTGACACACAGGTCCCCAGGGTGCCCGTGAGGATGGAGATCCCCAGAGCTCCCCCTCTGTTCAAAAACTACCCATTCATTTACTCCCATGAAGAAGTGTAATCAAATATTTTCCTCACTTTTGCAGACATTATCTCATAAGATTTTGAATTGCAGCAATGTATAAAGTAAAAAATGAGAAAATAATGTAGGTTTTTTCAGTATTGAAATTAAAAACTTCCAGAGCTCATTGAAGAAGGATAACTTCCTTGGGGTTTTAGTGAAAACTGAGAAGGAGGAATTTTCTGCACCCCTTCTTTGTTCTGCAGCAGGAAGCAGTACAGGCAGATGATACACTCAAGAGATGTGCACATTTACAATTTTGGAGCCATTTGTAATCTTTCTGCTAGGCCATTTACTCTGTGCCTGCAAGAGTTACAAGAGATGTATTTAACTATTCTATTACCCCCAGCTGTGGGCCATTAGCTGTTATCACCTGCTAATGACCCACCCCTGATAACAGACAATGGGCCAAGAAACCACCCCATGACTCATGGACTTATCTCATCCTATTGTGAGATGCTCCACTCAGGAGGGGGGAGCCGGGCATTCCCACCTGGATATAAGCTGCCCTTAGAACTGCCTGGCCTCAGCCCTGTCTGCTGGGTGACCAGAGGACAAGAGCCACCACGGACCTTCAGCTGGAGAGCAGACCTTCCATCGGATCATCGCTTCAACTGGATCACTTCATTTGGACTACTGTCACCACCCTAATAGGGTATCAGGTTGTATCTGACTTTGTCAGTGCTTTTTCCTTATATTATTTTGCTTGTTTCTAATTTTTTCTATTAATTTCAATCCTAATTTGTGATCTCCCACTGGTTTGTTTCAAACTAATACTGTGTGTGTAATGGCAGAATGGGGATCTGGGACTTTAAGGGACATTCCTAATGAGTACTTCAAGGAGGATTCCATCTACTTTTTTCCCTCAAAAGGAAATGGGTTCACGGGATGGGTTTGAATGCCAACATATGCCAACCTGTGCTCTCTAAGAGAAAATTAAGATGGCATCCTCATCAGTTGGCTTTTGTAAATACCCTGCTCATATTACATTTGCTGCCTAGGTAATTTTTATGAAGAAGTTGGGACAGAGGAACTGTAGCTTGGACACTGACTGCGCATTTTTGGCAGTGGGTGAACTTGACACAAATGCTTCTCTGTGTGCTCAGTGAGGGAAAGGTCCTCACATGTCTGGAAGGCTGTGGAGGTGAGACCCAGCCTGCCCAGCTCCCAGCATGGTTGACCACAGGTCCCAGCATCAGAGGTAAAACCCTGTGTTTCATCAGAAGTTCTGTTTCCTGGGTGTTTTTTTTTTTTTTTTTGCAAAAATTGGTGGCTCTGATCTGGAGAAAAAGGGGAAAAAATGGATTTCTCTGAACCTTTTGTGCAGTTTTAACATCTCTGAATGCAGGGGATTTAGTTCTGGTAAGCAGATACTGTTTTGGCTAGCTCAGGAGACTGTTCTGTAACTTCATCTTCGCTACTGAACTAGATGTTCCCTGAGTGGGAGGAACTGATATCTGAATTTCAAAGCAGTTAATAGTCTTACTCGCACTTTTGCAGTATTTGGAAAATTGTAATTAACCAGCTTTGCTAATTTACGTTTTTAATATTTAAATGTTGCTTGTTACACAGAAGCTGATTGCTGTAGTAGCTTCATTCTGAAAGCTCATTAGAACTGCTAAAATGTTTAAATACACACAGCTGAAGAAATACATGCATTTTTATAAGGCAGGTATTATGGCAATACTTGGAATTTCATTGGCCTGAGCAAATGTGCCAGACTTCTGCAGGATTTTTAAATCAAGCTTATTTGCATTTGCTTGAAAAGGTACATTGATGTTTTTCTGAGCTAAATACTTAAATGGCATTAGCTAGCAGGAGTTTTAAGTTTGTGGTTTTTTGCTGTCATTAACCTTCCATTATGACACAGCCAAGGAAAATCATACAGGGAGTCTTTTGTGCTCTGTGTGATTCATGCAGGATGTAGATAAGACATGGACAGGAGGAGCAAGGCTGGCATCTGGAAATTTTTTAAAAGCATACCAATATTATTTAAGGTCTCTTTTCTTAGGAATGTATGCTCCTTTCCCTGAACTGGGGTGAAATTAATTCCTGTGGGATGTGAAGACCAAGTATTACCTGTTCACTGAGAAAGGAAATGCAGATGAAAGTGTAAGAAGGGGGAACCAGAGAGGAAGGATGTGGCAGGAGCATGCTTCTGCTGGCTGGTGTGGTGTGACCTGACATGAGCATAAGACAGATCTGGGACAAAAAAAGCCTCTTGTTATTTTCAGGCTTGTGTTCTAGTCCCCTCCCAGCCAAACCAGGGATGTGGATCACCCTGGCAGTAAGGCTGCTTTGCTTTGTAAACTCTTATTACCATTGTGTGTGATAAAGCTCTTAGCTCCTGTGGTAATACAGTGAGAATTTTCCTTCTATTTCCACCCCCTCTGTCTTCCCTTTCGTGGTTATTTTTCCTGCTCTAGTAGCTTCCTTTTCCCAAAATATAACTGATTCCTGTCCATAAATATCCCACAAATGTGCAGAGTGCCAGATTATGATGAGGACACCATCAGTGGGCACATCTGAATGTGTAAATACCCCGTTGATGTAAGGTCTTTTCTGTCTGTTCAGCTATTTGGGAAAAACACCTCAGAAGCCAAAAGCTATATATACATATATCAATATAGATGGAGAGATACACATGCAGAATCCTCCAGTCAGCAGATCTTATAAATGAACTGGCATTACCCCACCAGCATAAACTCTGGCATGCTTAATTCAGCAAACTGAAGCACAGGGAAAGCCTTCTTCTTCTGGGCTCCTTACTCCTCTTCACCTTTCCCTGGCACTGCCAAACTCCTGCTGCTGTCCCCCCATCTTTTTCCCACCCTTTCCAAGACTTCACCTTCTGCCTCTTCCTCTCACACCTGGAATTTCTCTGGAGGCCCTGGCACAGAGCCCAAGACAGTGAAGTGCTTATGTGAGTGGGGTGCACTCTGCTGATAACTGCACACCTCAGGACTTGCAGGCGCTGGTCTTATGGTCCTTCAAGTGCTACAAGAGGACTAAAAGAGAGAGCTACACTATTTACTGCATCCCAGTAAATGTGGGAGAAAGCATTGAGTGCAGAAGCTGTGGTTGGGAGAACAGAGGTGAGGTGGTGCCACAGAGCCCGCAAAACAGAGGTGGGCATGTTGTCCATCTCAGGAAAGCTGTACTGAAAAAAGAAATGTTGGCAGAGTTCTTCAAGCACTGATGTGCTGTCCTCAATCCTGAAGGGATCCAGACATGCCTGGTGTTGGGCTGAGCTGTGTCTGCCCTAGGCATGCCCATGCTGGTGAGTCTTACTGAAAGGGGGACTGAAAATGTGGTGCTGGAAGGCAGGAGATGAGGGAGAAGGCAGGCAGAAGAAACCTGAGGCTCACCTTTTTGCAGACAGGTGCTCTGTTCTGTCTTTCCAACTTTCCTCACTGACAATCAGAACCCCAGCTGACAACACCCAGGAGCAATATAAGCTGGAGCTAGAAAACAGCCAGCCTCTCTTACCTTCTCCTACCTTCCAATTCCCCAACAGTGACAGACTGCTCAGGAGTCAAGCAGTTGTACCATGCCATTGCTGCTTGGCTCCCACACCTGAGGGACCAGTTTCAGTACTCCTTTGGGTAAGGAGGATACAGATGCTTTCAGTCTGTACAGTGCAGTTGAAGGGCTGGTTTCTCAGGCTGCTAATTCCTCTTGATTTCCTCTCCATGGCTGGGAAGAGAAGAAAAAGACAACTCTCTGTTTCCTGCAGAACACAGGGTTGCTCAGCACTGCCCTGATGTTTGTATCCTGGTCAGCTGTGGAAGCCAGGCCAGCTGTAGGCACAAGCGCTGCATCCTGGCTCTGGATGGCGGCCAGGCTTGTGGCAGGTGGGTGACAGTGACATCCACGTCCCCCAAGGCACCCCCCATGTTACCAGGGCTCTCAGTCCATTGCAGAGGGGCTGCTTCAGGCCAGGATTGGTCTGACAAAGCGTCTGAAGAGAGAAGGGGTTAATGTTTATTTATCTGAATTGCTTGCCACAGCTGCTGCAACACTGCAGCCAGGCTCCAGAAACTGTCTGTCACACACATGGATCTGAATGCTGGTAGGAGCCCGGATGAGTTTTCTCTCTCCCAGCTGCTCCCAAGGGTGCTGCTCGTCCTGGGAATGGGATATCTAGTTCCTGCTCACTGACCATGGCACTGCACAGGCAAAGCCACAGCTGTGTGGTGACCCTCACAAGCCATTCTGCACGTGTGCATGGAAAGCAGACACACTTTCCTTCTCACAGGGCTCAAGTAGCATGTAATAACTGCTTAAACCAGTGGCACTTGCTCACAGTCCTAGTGATTCCCGTCCTCCTCTCCTGCTCTGGTGCAAAGATCAAGTTACTTATCAGGGCTTCTCAGTACTTTCCACTCCTTTCCCACCGAATGGCTCTCACATCTAGCCAGAAACATGCTGATACTTTCCTGCATTTACATTTGTGTGGAATCAGGCAGGGAGTGAAGCCTCTTGAAGTGCTGCTTGGGTGAGAGTCATCCTACTGCAATGGAAGTGGGTGCCAGGGACCAGAGTGGCATCAACCTTCATAGAGTAATATACACAACAAAAAAATATACAAAAACCCAGAGCTGCCAACAGCCAACCTCATGCTTTTCAATATCTTTAGAAAGATCTAAGGACAAAAAATCAGCCCTGCTGAAAGAGGGGATTTCCACTGATCTCAGTGGTGCCTAGATTTCAGTAAAAGTTCATTTTTTTTATGCGCACTTATTCAGTTTCTACGTATTCCAGAGGCATTCACAGAAGTACAAGTCAAACATGAGGAAATCGATCTCTCCCCCCAGTTTGTGACAGTGCATTACAGGAAAGAGACCTTTATAATAAGTAATGGAAAAAGTTTAATAAAAAGGGGGATTTTCACCAAAATCTGCACAGTAGCATAATTACAGTCTAAAGTACGTGAAAATAGCAGAATGCAGTAATCAGGTCTGGGAGGAAATCTCTTTCAGAGTCTCAGTCTCAATAACTGAATAAAGAGAATTTAAAAACAGTATTCACTGCATCTGTTCTCTGTCACATGCCCTCCACAAACAGCCTTTTACTAAATTACAGGCATAGTTAATCTATTAAGCGTAGCAAAAAGAAACCATATAGCATCATATTTTCCCTTCTAGCATACTAATTGCCTGCCATTTTTTTTTTCTCATTGTAAAGGTCATTTTATAGCTTGTCTTGGTGCTATTGGGAGGGGCAGGAGGGGAATCCTGAGGCAGAGGCAAGCTAAGAGCTCTGGTTTGAGTATTGCAGGGGCGTACTGACATCTTTTACAGGAGGAAGAGCGTGTGTGTGTGTGCCTGGAGAGCATCACTGCTCACATGCAATCTGGTGCAGCTTGGCAAGCTGCAAGCACCGTGCCCACGTTGCTTCTGTGCAAATGGTGTTAATTCCTGTGGATATCCCTCACCATTAAAAGTGTGGCAGCTGATAAACAGCAACATTTACACAAGATAACTCCCAGTAATGCTTTCAAAATAAACGCTAGAAACCTGGACCAGCATCAAGAGCAGAGTGATCCTATGCTTTAAGGTGGAAAGGAAAAGGTCTAACCCTCCACAAGTAATTACTCACATGGCTGTTGAGTCTCAACATTCACTAATTTCATGGCTGATGTATTTTCACTAATAGCCATGGGGTAATACATTTGAAAATAGAGTCCTGCCAAACGAAGCAGGGGAAAGAGTAGAAGCAGCTCAACTCCTCCTATTGAGCTCCTATCCTCCTCAACAGGGGAATCCTGCTCAACTACCTGCTGACTGTTTTGGCAGGGGCAGTGGTATATTTTTCTTCTACTTTAATTTTTATCATCACCATTGATGAGTTAAGTTTGGTTATGAGAGTGGTATGGCAGGTGAAAAAAGGGGGAGGGTGAAAGTCAGGAGAGGTGACTGTAGGGAAGGGTGTGTTGGAGTGATGCTGAGGTGAGAGGAGGGGAAAGAGGCTGGGAGCCAAAAGCCATGTAACCTTGAGGATGCTTCCCACCTCCACAATGAAAGCAGTGCCAGCTTAACTGTGAGGATGTCACTGAGTGGAGGGGTTTGGCAACATAATTTATGAGTCCTGCTGCTAGAGATTCCTCTTTGCAATTTTCTCCTTAGTGCATCGTGCATACCAAACGCTTCCCCCACACAAGCGGATAAAGTTCTTGAATGCTGCAGAGATCCTGCTTCACTTCTGCTGCTTCCAAAGCTTACCTGGAAGGCTATTATGTAGCATTTTAATTTGTCATCTATATTTTAAAATACTGTCTAAACAAATCATCTTTCATAAAGTAGGAGGGCTTAAAAACCAGAGGGTTCAAAAAACGTGTACAAATGCTTATACTCAACGTACCATATAAAATTACGGTTTCATCAGCTGCAACTACACAAGTGTAAGATATAATTTCACATCTCGAAACAATTTTTTCATGTAACATGGTAGTTATAGTCAATTAATAAGTTATTCAATAAATATTTTAATTGATGTTTAATAAACCCACTGTGGAATGCAAGTATATTTATAGCTGCTGCTGAAGACACATTTCTAAACAGTAAAATAATGGTATTTTACAGAAATCGGGTACATAATAGCAGAGCAATTATACTCCTAGCTTCAATGTGCATAATTTGTGATCTTTTAGGTTAATTCTGCCGGGCTGCACTCCAGTACTCAGCAGCAGCAGTCTATGAGCAGCAGTATCTCCCTGAGCCAGTGGCTCCCTCTTGCCCCTGTGCACACTCCTTCAGCCAAGGGCACACAAAACAAAGAACAAGTACACCTGAAAGGAGAATCCTGAGTTGCTTGGAGGGTACAACTGGGTGAAAACAACCAAAAACCCCGGTTATGGCACTCAGCTGAGGGCTAAAAGGGAGTTTCAGGCACAGAAGTCCTAAAGCATGATGCCAGATTGCAGCTGCTGCCTAGTGCTGGCAGTGCCAGTGTCTCTGAACACTTTGCTTTTTTTCCTTAAAAAGGAACTGCTGCTGTGCTGGGAACTATCAGGGTTGGTTGATGCAGGGCGGTCAGCCTCCATCCTGAAGTGTTGAGCTCCCTCCTATCCCTTGGGAGCACCAAAACCTCCTCCTGCTTCCCACCTGACTGCCTGGACCATCATATTACTCTGAGAGAAGGCATGGGGCAGTCTTGTCACCTCTGAGGGAAGGAGTGATCTGGGGCTGAGGACATGGTAGTGTCTGAGCACAACCTGTGCTAGGAGATCAGCAGTGGGCAGGTTGGGAGCATGGGGTGGCCACAGGTGGGTTTGGCCAAACAGAGAAGAGAAGGATGATAAAACCACAGTGTTGTGGGAAACTGGGTGGCAGCTGTTCCTTCTTTGATGGACTGACACACTGGGTACTTGCAGTTCTGACAGCTTCTACACTCAGCATTGTGCACAATTAGGGGTCAGTGACAGCAAACACAGATGAATATGTGCAAGGGTAAGAGGGAGAGGAGGGGGAGCTGCTCCCCTTGAGGAGGCAGAGGTTGAGAGTGGAGCCTGTTCCACAAAAAACAGCAGTCATCAGACAAAAGGGAATCTCGTGGAAAGCTTAGCAATCATTCTCCAGCATCATTATGGGGGAACATGCTTTGCCCTGTCTTGTGTTGTCTGGAGATGGCCAATTAAATACTGTAATAAAAACAATTCCCATTTGTTCTATATAATGAGACTGTCCATCTGTGTTGTGAACTCAGTAATAATCTCACCAAAGCTGCATGCCTGAGCAGTGAAGATCACTTCATATTACTTTGTTGGGGAAAATCATACAGGACTTATTTTCAAAGGCAAGTTTTTCCAAATATTTCCTCACACTTCAGGTAAATAAACTGGGGAACACAACAACAACAATGTCATTGTTTAATTTTCCCCCTGTATTCTCTCTGGAGCTATTCATACTTGCTGATGGACTGTAAAGTTGTGATGCTACTTTGTTAAAATAATTCTGTCTCAGTAGTGACTTGCAGTGTAGCTGTTTGCACTCTCCCAAGCTGCTGCCAGCTATGAATTCCCAGGTGCACTGTCTGTGAAACTGAAAACCTAGAGTTATGGGCTTCTGTGATTCTATGGCCATGAAAATAGTCATTGCATTGTGCTGACATCTATTGTGTTCTGCTGCAGAGAAATAAATGAAGAAAAAGAAAAAAAGAAGCCTTACTGGCTCCAATTTTGAGATTAGTGTTTCAAATAGCAAACAACACAATATAGTCTAACGTACTGGGTTGTCTGCTCTGATGGTTCCTGGACTTCTGTTCTCCAGCATGTAAGTAAGTAGGCAGGCAACAAAGGAGGCAGAGTGTCTGTGTGATGCAAAAGAGCATCAGGTTAAATGGCACAGGATGCACGGAGGAATGTTACAATGACAATATCCATGCACGGCCAACTGGGTACCAGCTGGTACCACATCCATTCAGAGGGACACAGCACCTCCAGCATGATGGAGCACGGGGATGGCACTTCAACAGCAGAACTGCAGGACCTTTAGACAGTCCTTGGATGTGTGAGGGCATTCCTGTGAAGAGCAGCAGGACCTCCCTACAATGTCACCTGCTTGGTGATTTGTAGCTCTGACAGAGCTCAGCCCCTGGGCTGAAGCAGCCAGAGCAGAGGGAGGTCCAGCACTGGAAGCACTATAGAGGACAGTTTGATCCAAGTAAGGAACTTTTTATCCCTCTGGTCCCTGAAGGCTACAAACACAACCTGGCTCCAAACAAATCAGCTCTGCAAAGGCACTGCAGGAAACAGGACTTGGCTTCCATGTGCATGAACCTTCAGCTGGTATTTGACATCTCCTGGGTTAAACTGCAGGTGAGCCCTTGAAGGGAGGTGGTAACATGCAGAAAAATGCTCTTGGGGGGTCCCAGGAATGTCCCTGCCTGACTCAGTAGGTGCTGCCTGATGTGCCACATCAGGCAAAGCAGCACCAGCACAGCCACCAAGCCCATGGTGCACTCACTGCGGCTGCTCCACAGCAGCAATCTGGAGGTAAAGACAAGACAACTGGCTTCTAATTATAGCCCAAAGAAGAATAAACTCCATTGATTCTCATGGAGTTCAGCATGGGGCTGAATTTTACCCATTGTTCACCCTACTTGAGATACAAACAGGCTTTTCTTGAACATCCATAATTTCTTACACCACTTTGTGTAAATATTGTAAGTACGTTTATTGTGGGCAACGGTGAGAAAACAAGTCACCATTCATAATCGAGTTTCCTCCTATCCTGTTTGCTGTAACAACTTTAGGTATTCATGGGCTGGGACATGTACAGTGAATGCTTACATCTTTGTTCTGCCAAGGCAGCAGGGCCACGCCACAGCTGGTAAGACTTGTGCTATGTTGTGCCAGTAATTGTGCCTCCCAGGAAAAGCCTCTCCCACTGTCCACGAGAAACAGAAAGGAACAAGTACAACAATTACTTGTCATTTACTATTTTTTTGTAAAATGTATCAAACAAGAAGCTCCTCTACTGTATTGAAAGGGGGTGGAGAACCATGCTATGTATTCTGTAACAGAGGGGCTATGTACATGTGGTCATGACAGAGATATTGAGACTGGGAAAGTATAAGTGCACTCAGGACTGAAAGAAAAATAAAATATAACTGGGGAAGAGATTAAGTCTAAATAGAGAGATGGAAAACAAGTTACTTCAGTTGATGGAAGCACATGGAGATTGTCAGATGAAAAGAAAGATAAAATTTAGTCATATAAATGCTTTTGTCCTTGTGGACAAGAAAAGGGCATCTGCTTTGCACACAGCTTTTTAGCTTTGGATTTATCAGTTTATTTTGCAATTGCATTTTAAACCTACATAGGGAATATCACATATGAAATTTAAAGCAAGTCACCCAATTCCCTCTGAAAGGCAGAAGGCGACACTTTAACCTTGTCTTTGTCCATATTCTGCTGAGTGTGTAGCTCTAATTAGATTCATAGCTCACATTAATTTTGTGGAACCAACTGCTCACAAGTCACATCAATATTTCTCAAACTTTCCATATGAAAACTATCCATAATTTAGTGTTCACTGATTTTTAAGACTGATGACATTTGAGTTGCTGAGCAATTAAATGGGGTTCAGTTGGGGTCATGTCCTTAATCCCTGCATGTAAGTGATATCTGGCTTCTGCTGCTCCTTCCCTCAACTCAGTGATAAGCAATGAAACTCAGCATGACCTAATTGCTACTGCAGGCCAGGGAGCCAGAGAAATAACAAGTATACTTTCTTAAAGGAGTTCTTACACATTCATGCTTGCAAAAGCCTCAACTTGCATATATTGCACTGGGAAAAGATAATGGGTGAGTGGAGAAAGTTTCTGGAGGTGTTATGTTTGCTGGCTGAATTGAGTACATCCCCTTGCTTCCCACAGGCTCCAGCCAAGAAAAGAAGAGGCACAGCTGTGGAGCAGTCTGACCTCCCCTTGGTTCCCAGTGCAGTATGCTCCTCTCAGCCAGTCCCAGATGAGGAATGGGCAGGAGAAGGGCCTCTCCCCAGCCTCAGACCCCTGTGCTCCACGCAGAGGGACATCAGCCAGGTTTGGACCTGTTACACGGCTCATACCGCCTTGCAGATTTTGGAGTTGCTGTCTAACAATGGTGGGCTTCAATCTGATACTGTGGATGGATGTAAGGAAAAAAGGTTTAAAGAAAAAGGCCAAAAGCACTTGCAAACAAAAAATGCTATTCGTTTGGTTATAAGAGTCTTTCATTTTGGTGGGTTCATGGAAACAACTCCATAAATCACCATTAGGGAAGAGAAGATGACATTTCTAAGTCGGGGAACCTCCTTTCAGTTCCCTAAAGCACTTCTCTGAGCTCAAATTTGATTTTCAGATGTGGTGAGTCTTGCCTAATACTGTCTAAATTTAATCTGAGTGGCAGGCAACCTGCATCCTTGAAGATCACACACTTGTTTAGGTTCTTAATGTAGTTCTCCAAAGATGTCATTCTTCTTGAGTGACATGAAAGAGCTCCCCTGAGCCTCAGCTTAATAAATTGCAATTGCACTCAGCATATCAAGAGTGGTTATCCTGAGTTTGGTGCTCCCTGGGACCAGCTGCTTCTCCCAGGCCACTGGAAAGCCTGTCCTCAGCAGAAAAGTGCCAGGCAAAGCAGACTAAATACCCCTCAGCCCTGAAAGGCTCTTTTCTTTAAGGGTAGATCACCTAGGGAAAACCAGACCCTTCTACTTTTTGCTGTAGTTATCTTTGAGGAGGGAAATAATTCCCTAGCACTCTTAATCTCTCACCAGGTCTTGTTCTTTAAATGTTTGTGCTACTATCTTCCTAACGACCCAAATTGTGCCAGGAGGACTGTGCTAGAGGCAATAGGCATTAAAGGTAGCCACCTGCCTACAATAATGCAATTTTAGATTACACTGAGAAATAAGAGTTGGGAAAACATGAGTGACACAAAGAAGCAGAGGGAGGCTTGCACAGTTTCCATGGATGGACTGTATACACAATTTTAGGTATGTTTGTAAGTATCTAAACAAATACTTAGTTCAACAAAAAGGGTGAGAAATCCAATTTGACTGTGTAAATATGCAGTCAGATATTGTGTCTAGAGAAGCAAGGGATTTCTGCTGCAAGTATTCATGCACAATTTTGAGTAATGACTGATTTTCATGTTATGTAAATCGGATTTTCTAGATATTACTCTCGTGATAAGACACGGTTAAATTTACTGTCAAAATTGAAAAGTGTTCTCAAAGCTGTTTACATGGTGATGTATTATGTTCATGAAGGCATGATTTCTACTGTTCTGCTGGTTGCTTTCAATGTTCTGGCTATGGAGAAAATGAATATTTCTGCATTGCTAAAATGTTCTATAATTCATTTTTGAGAGAGAAGCAAGCAAATGAAAAAATGTGCTAGACTCATGCTAATAAAGAAAAATATAATTTTCATCTCTTGAATTTTGTCCTGCAGTATTTACAAATTGTTCAAAAAGAGATAACATGAGCTCTGTGCCAGTCTTCTGCTTCCAGAGGAGAAGGTCTTGGTGGTCAGGACAAATAAAGCCAGGGGAAATTGGGAAGTCTGCACTCAGATGCTTGTCAGATCACCTAAGCAGACACCTACATAAAAACAGTAGCCCAATTTTACCAAACTATGGCACATAACTTGCGAATCTTACATGTGTGAAAGAGGTGAGAAAATGCTTAACATACCCTTACTGGTGGTGCTGCAAAATCAGATGGCTGGGAGGAAAGACCTGAGAGACCTACATTTCTGCAAAAAAACCTGACTTTCAAAGCATTTCTTACAGTGCAGAGTGAAAAAAAGCTTTCAAAAATAGCACGAAATACAGAATGCAAAAGGCAAAGCGGTGACAAATGGCAGGTGTATTAGGAAGTGAAGTATTTGTAATCAGTGAAAAAGCTCCCCCTGCACAAAATTGCAGAATCATGGGGGCTGGAAAAGACCTCTAAGATGAGTTATGGTCTTGTTTTTCCTCTCATCCTGGCAGTCATGGCAGCCCTCCGTATACCTGGTGTGTCTTCCTGCAAACAAGAAGAGCACGGGTGTGCATTCCAGTCCGACAGCTCATCATAAGGAGTTAGAATTACCTACAGCTTTAGAAATCCCACCTGAAGTTCCATCAAGCTCTGTCTGAACATGTGGAACAACTTCTTTATCGTGAGGGTGACGAAGCACCAGCACAGGTTGACTAGAAAGGTTGTGGAATCTCCTTCCCTGGAGATACTCAAAAGCCCTGGGTAATGTGCTCTAGGGGACCCTGCTTGAGCAGGGTGATTGAACCAGATGGTTTCCAGTGGTGCCTTTCAACCTTACCCGTTCTGTGATTCTGTGAAAGCGAACAAGAATTGGAATGTGGCTTTGGAAATACCCATCAGGAAAAGAGCAACTTCAACTTTGTTTGCATGGTCAAAATATTCTTCAAAAGGAAGTTTTCTGTAAAGGAGACAAACATCTAGCCAGCCAGGAGCATTTGCACCCAGCCATTCCTCCTGATGCTGAGTCTCAGAAATCCCTCTCAGAAGTGTGAGAGCACAGCATTAGCTCCCCACCTGGGGAGGCTTAGGCTCGAAGTTCTGCACACAGGGAAGAGCTTTTCTCCGGCAAATTTTGAATTGTTGAAGTATTTGAACAAATAAAATATTCCCTTAATATCAAATCAAAGTCAAATAAGTTTATACTTTTCTAATAAAAAAATGAAGTTCAGGCTGCTTCAGGGCTCTATGCTTATACACATTATTGCAGTGTATTCCCTTCAGCCTCATTGTTGGTTTGAATTATTCACGATAATATACCTTCTACATCTGCAGATATGGAAGATGACACATTTCCAAATGAAAGGTATACTTTTTAATGCAAGAACACTCTTTGTGGCAGAGAGAATGAATAAGCAATCAGGGTGTGGATTGGCACGGGTAACAGAATCTGTTCCAGCATGTGTGACTGTCCTGACAGATTTTGCATATCAGGCCAGAAGACCAGGGAAGAGCAATAAAAACCAAGAGAGATTTAGTACAACTGGTCTAAAATATGTCTGGCTTAGCACTCAGGATAAGCCATGTCATTATTATATGCAAACAGTATAGTATGAAGCAGTAGTGTAGGTATTGATCTGTGCTTGTAGAGTTTTTTAGTAGCTTCTTAATCAGGCTGTATTGGAGATCAAGAACACACTATAAAACCCAGATGATATTAAGCAAGTTAAACAGAGATCACTGGAGTCTTTACCCTGAGATGTCCTTCCTACTCCCACTGCCCCGTTCTTAACATACCACCTAAGAGCCAGTGAGGCCACAGCTGTCCCGATGCTGAGCTGTGGGAACCCTCACTTCAGGTCCCCACTGGTTTGAGGATCACTTTGACACCAGTTCTCTGCCCTTGGAGGTGTTTGGCCACCAGCCTGCTTTGCAATGCATCAGCACTCCTGCTGTGCACAATCAAAGATATGGTTAGGGTCAGACCTAACATTTTGGGGCTCTCCAGGATCTCTGCAGACAGCAGGTGGGGACATCCCTCCCCACAAGCCCTTGGAGTACCAGTTCCATCCCCATCTCCCTGCCACGCTCTGGGCGTGCCTGACAGTTTGTAATGGTGAAGTACCCTAATTTGGGGAGAGCAAATAAGAAGGAGGAGCTGGAGTCCTCTAGGGAGGGAAGGTTGCTCACCTGCTGGAATTAGCCTCTGCAATTAGAAAGGAGTGTTTAACTTCAGACATTGACTGCAAGGCATTCCAGGCTGATGCGAACTTATCTGAAAACCGTGATGTTTCTGTATTTCAGTTTTACACACGTATACAAGTCTGTATAAGACATAATTACAAGCTTTGCCAAGAGTAAGTTTATGAATAAGTTTGTACAAAGACAAATGTAGCCTGAGGCTATGTTTAGAGGTCTGAGCTCTTCAGGAAGCTCCCCAGATGACATTCAACCTGCAAATCAATAGAAAACCAAGTGCTGTGCATGCAGAAGGGAGCATGTGAAGAAGACACAAAGCCACACTGAAGTTACAGCAGTTGTAACCACAGGAGACTGATGGGATGCCCCAGGCATCAATCATTCAGCTGTTATAGCTGAACGTGAGCCTGAGGACATTAACCTGGCAGAGAGAGGGGCATCATACACCCCCACAGACACAGCACTTCCTCTCCCTTAATCACGTTCTCTCCACACTTCAGCCTCCTGCCTCTGCCTTTCCTTTACTGTGTGTTAAGAAATTTGAGGCAGAAGATGCATGAATTACCATCAGCTGGACACATCTTTCAGGCTGTATCAGTTTGAAAACATTCTTCATTCACTCTCTAATGCCTCCTATATCTTATTAAACACAGTTAAGGGTGTTGCTCTTTCACCCAGGAGCCTGCTAGTGCATGGACAGCAAACTGTACCTAATATGTTATGAAATCCATAGCCCTACAGTGGAAGGACTACACATTCATAAAATATTCATTTACCTGGCTTTGAAATCATGTTTTCCCCTGACCTTCCCAGATCGACCCTGCAGAGCCCCCTTTTTTTGGTCTGTCCTTTGGCCAAGCATTCCTTGCTCTTCCTGAATCCTTCAGTCTCCCTATTTCTCCTCCTCACTCACACATGTCCACACTGAAAAAAATAAGCAGAAAAAAGCAGTGCAAAGGCCCTACAGATGATTTATATCAGGCTGAGTGCATCAGAAGAATTCACTGGAGCAAAAAGGTCTGGATCAAGAAGAGGTCAACCCACTATTTCAAGCATTGTCACTGATCTGGGGACACGTTCTGGCTGGCGACATCAGTGAAGTGCATTCATGCATGCACCGTTTTATGCTGCAGAATCAGAGGCAGCAAGACCCCCAAATCCACCTACACCCCGATGGGATTTGGGCACCTAACTCTCTTAAATCCTTTTGTAAACCCCAGTGTAAATGTCTTTGCTGCAAAGTAAGAAAAATCTCTCCATTGATAGAGCACATCTGTACTGGCTCTAGGACTGTGCCAATACTGTGCAATACAACACCTCTCACTGGCAGCAAACACTCCTCAGACCCTGGATATGCCTGTCTCTGTGACTGTGGCAGAAAGAAAGGCTGAGTGAAAGCAGATCTTGAATTTTTCCCTGTAAGTGCAAAAAAAGTGAAGAGATACTTTTTTTCATAACTAGCATTTAGAAACTCACTAAAAATTAATAATACTGAACTCAGGGTACACTAAGTTAAACACAGTGTTATATTTGTGCTGCTGGATGCATTGTTCATGTCCTTCTTTCATTAATATGACACAGAAGCACTATTACCCTATACTTCTGGAATAAGTTTTAGGATGCAAAGCAATTTTATAAGAATTAGTCTCGTAGGAGCTCTGGATATAGGGCAATGATCAAGCAGGGAACTAGTGACAGGACTGAATAAATCTCCTTTTCCCCCTGAAAGTAGGACTGCCCTGGAACACCACCATCAGCCTTTCCCCATGCCTCAGAAATGAGGGGTTTGCATGTCATTTTTAGCTCCTACCTGTTATTAAACCACTCTTGAAAAATACATATCGCTCCATGGTTAATTGAAGTCGCAGGTTTATTTTGTTCTCTCCACAAGACATAATGATCACTTGGAAGAGCCAGAAAATAATCTTGATAGAACAAAGGAAGAAAAGCAAATATTTCTCTCAATGACCTCAAAGCCAGAATCTAGTGAACTGTGAGCCCTGGAGCAGATGAGCAAGTGCAGCACTGAAAGAGCTCTTCCAGGTGCCTTGATCTGCCTGAGCTACAGCAGTCACCAGTAGCAACACTGCTGTGTCACCAGCACAGGGGCAAACAGGGGGGATGGATGCCTGCTGGTTCAGTACAGCTACAGACAGTGGAATACAGAAACCTACATGGATCAGAGTGTGCTGTCTTTCAGGCACTGTGATTCATTCTTTATAACTTTTAGGAAATAGCAGCTAACGCTTTGCACGCGCTGAAAAAGAGGATTTCCTGTCCCTCGTGGCTCGAAGCACAGCTGACCTCTGACCCACCTGGACCATCCTGTCCATCTGGGAAAAATCCTGCATTTTGCAGAGCCATCATGGCAAGGGGTTTGACACAGCCAGCAGGAGCTTCCAGTCACTAACATAAATCAGACCCCAGGAGAAGGGCTGCTGATTTAGCTCAGCCTCTCTTCTCTGGCTTTACCTTCTTCAATAAATGGTGCATTCACATCTCTGACAGCAAACCTTGCTAGCAGTGAAGCGATGGGCTTCTTTATATACAGCAGCAAGTAATAGCCACAGCTCTTGTCAAAAAGGGTGATTTAATTACAGAGTCTGGAAAATATTTCTTCTAGAGATTCTTGTCCCTCTTCCCAGTTTTAGGACAGCCTGGTAAATATTCAGATTTCTGGATGCTTCTATTGACTAACAAAAGCTGTTAGCTTGTACATTTACTCATTTTTAATTTTCCTTTTATTCTAAGGTACATAATAAGGATGCCAGAGGAGATTATTCCCCTAAAATGAATATTCCTCTAAAAGAATAAACTATATTAACTTTTAATTTAAAGATATTCATCCGTAATGATTCTAGCATAGAAAATTTTACATTTTGCCCAACCTCACATACACCAGGTATATCCTCTAATGTATACTCCTAGTTTTGTTTATCAGTAGAAAACACTATTTATCTTTGAGAAGAAACTGAAATATTGATTGTTTTTTAATTCAAAGGCTTTATTAAACGTATAAGCTGTTCAATTTGACATATCTGGAAATAAACTCTGGACAAGGTCCAGTAGTATCCCTAGACCTGTCTTTTCTTGTTACAATTTTTTCATAGTACTAGGCTAATTTTGACTGTGAATCTGCCTTAGCTTATTCTACTACTCATTTAAGAGTTTTCCTATTTTCCTATTCTTCTGAGATTCAAGAGATTATGTTTTTAATGTTTTCCTGCTTTTAGTTTATATGAATACCAGCAGAACTGGTGGTGGTAGCAGATTTTGTGCTCTGCCCCATCACCTGGAGGAGGAGATGCTCAGCACTTTAGATGGCATGAACATACCATACCACTTTATATTACCTTGAATATCACTACTGCAATGTCATCACATCTTCAAAATCATATTCTGCTTAGTGGAAATTACCAGCACAAAATGGTTTCTTAGGTTAAAGCCCTTACTTTGTTGCTTTAAAAAATATCCAGCTAAGTGTTACTCCCCTCCCTCCCTCCTTTCCTTTCTTCCTCTCCGTTCCCCTCCCCTCTCCTCCCTATTTTCTTTCTAAAACTGAGCTGTACCTGTTATCAAGACCTTTGCTTTCACATTTACTTAAGGGCAATTTCTTCTGCAAATCAAGTAAACGAGTTGTTTAGAGGGTGGAGGGAACAGCACACACAATTGCAGTTGCTTCTGCTCCTTGCTGTGTTTCAGCTGGATAAGGAGAAATGGCATTTTCAATGTAGATTTACTGCACATTCTCTAAGTAGAGCAAACATCAATGCTTATATTCTTCCAGGCTAAAAAGAATTCATAGCTTCTGAAACAAGTTAGGGGTTTTTCCTCCCCGAGTCATTGAACTCAATGGGATTTTATTGCATGAAAATCACTTACTTGCTTGAAAGTATCTAGTGAGATGGCAGCCTGGGTTAGCTGAAGAAGGTTTAATGCCAGACTATGCTGAAAAATAACTGTAAGGACTTACCCCTTTTTCTGGCAAAATACCACTGATTTGGACATGGTCCTTGCCAGAATAAGCCCTGCAAAATTAGTATTTTAGCTGTTGGGCAGGTATACTTCATCTGTGCAACTTTTGCAATAGTGCTTTTTGGCCTCACATTTTCCAAGCATGCCCTGGCATTTTGGTTCTCTTGTCAGAGAAATGAGATGTGTACTTTTTTGCCTTTATCAGTGGAGATTTTTCTTTAAGCACCTTGCTACCAGCCAAGGTGAAGGCAAAATTAGAAAAAGCATTACTGGACTGATTACAAGACCATAAGGAAAGAAATAATTTGTCTAAAATAGTGAAACCTTCTTCTATGGCCTGTGTCAAAAGCCCCTTCTGACAGGCAGGTAGAAGCCTGACATCAGAGAATGGTTGAGGTTGGAAGGGCCTCTGGAAGCCATCTGGGTCTAAGGCCCCCTGATCAAGCAGGAACAGCTGGATCAGTCAGCTCCAGGAAATGTCCAGTTGGGTTTTGAATTTTTGCAGGGATGGAGACTCCACAACCCCTATGGATAAACTGCATCAGTGTCTGACCACCCACACTGTAAAAGAGTGTTTTCTTGTGTTCAAATGGCATTTCATTTATAATTTGTGCCCAGTGCCTATTACCCTGTCTTGGGCACTACTAAGAGTCTGTCTCTCTTACCTTCATTCCAGCTGATCCACCCTCAGCACATACTGGTGCATGGGGATGTTATTTCTCACAGCCTGCAGGACTTGGCATTTTTCCTTATCAAAGAACTTTTGCTTACAGCCCCCCAGATTTATAACAGTACGGACAAGGGAATACTTTGGTTGTATTTCTAGAGTACTTTTCATGTACCCTTGTCATCAGCAAAGTGCTGCTTTCCCTCGCAATAACCTGGCTCACAGGCTGGGCTGGAATAATTTTTGCCTCTCCCAAGCCTGTATTTGGCTCTGCATAGCTCCTGCTCAAGATGAATGCAAGTAACCCATACCCCTGCATTGGCAATAGCTGCCTTGTTGAGAGGGTGGTAAATAGCATCACTCTACCCCCAAAAGTAGATTAAAAACAAAACAGGGAGATTAGAAACAGCTGTTGGGGGAGTGGTGATGATGAGGTGGAAAGAGGACACTCCCAAGGCAAATATGACTTCTGCATCATGGTTCAAACCAAAATAAACCAAACTAATAATAGAGGGAACTAAAGGGATAGTCACTGGACATAAAATGTGACTCAGACCATACTGAGGGACAGGACAGGTGGTGCAGGATATTGGACAAAAGGCTATTTGCCCTGTGCAGAGGTGCTGTGAGGGCTCTGATGGCCCCAGAAGAGCTTCTTCCCTGCATTCCTGGACATGACTTTCACCTACAACCTCAGAGGAGCAGGCTAGGTGGGACTGTCTCCAGCTCCACTCACATTTCTCTGCCCTCTGGAAGCTGCTCACTCCAGATCACAGCATGGCCACCAAACATGAGCAGTACAAACCTCCTTCAGACTCTGCTTTTTATCTGCTAGCCAGTTATGCCAAAACAACCCCTTTCTCCTCACCACCTCCCAGTGTAGCCTCAGCCCTGTGCCTGCCTGCTGCTGGCTCTTCTGTTTTCATGGAGCTGCTGCTGTGCCACTGCCAGCCACGGGTCAGTGGCAGGGCCAGCTTAGATGGAGAGGCCTCATCAACACTGGGGACTTACACTCAGCCTGGTGCAGTCACTGCAGTGCCCCATCAGCCAAGAAATTTGTGCTTTTGACTTCAGATGAGATGGGGAGCGAGGACTACTGGGATGAGTGACATCTGAGAAGGACCTATAACCAGGCATGACTTGCACATAGGGCAGCACACTGGAAACTGGAAGCATCTCTAAAAATGGGCTCAGTGTAACAAGAATCAATCCCTATAAAAGCAAAGGTGGAGCAGAAGAGAAATGGTTACCAGTGTGCCCTCTGGTGTAGCCAGTTCATTGGGGAATCAAACTAAGCAGAGCCTCTGTCTTCTAGTTCCAGACAGCAACCAGTGACTGCCAGAAGGAATACAGGAATAAAGTTTAATGAAGAGACTTGTTTAACAAAGAGACACCTTCATGAAGAGTGCATGTGGGTGTGCATTACAAGAGGATTGGTTCCCAGAAACAAACTCCAAGGTGCCATCATGCTAGTCATTATCTTCTGAATTAAGTAACGTTATACAAAAGCTACTACAAACATTGATTGATTCATTGCTGGGGAAAATTTGTATTGTTCTATGGAAAGGGAGAAACTGGAGCAAAAATACCTTGACAGAGACTGTTGGAGTTGAATTGAACAGAGACTGTTGACTGTGCAAAGCAATGTGGGTTTTTCAGCAGCCAGGCACCGTCCCTTGACCAGGCTCTAAGGAAACTGGTGCAAACTGAATTGAAACTGATGCTGTGTTGCTTTGGGTTTTTCATGTCAGTGGTCCTTCTCTGTCAGTAGGCTCAGGGCACCCACCATACAAGCCATGCCTACTGGTGGGGTGACACTGCAAGGAAGCTGGCTCCACCATAAACCCTCTGAAGACAAACTGATACAACCCCATTGCTTCCAGTGTTAACTTCACAATATGATTTCATTACATGCGTGATGAATTTACTGGCTGGATAATTTGAACCCATTGATTTATGGATTCTGGCTTAATTATAACCTTAATGTTATCATTCCATTGCTTCATTTTCAATTAATCCAGTAAGACTGTAGTAAGTGAGCCCAACAGTCAGGTCTCTGTGTTTGCCTGTTTGTACTTAGTAAAAAAATGCAGAAAAAAATGGGTGCTAATAGCTATTTATAATCCCAAACACTGGGAGGGAAAGCCATACCAGATGCTAGATGTCTTTGGCTTTTTTCCCACAAGAAACTTGCACTAGGTAGAAGATATCACCTCTCCCACACAGATAATGAGCCACGCTGACCAAAGGATCACATGATGAATTATTGGCAAGCCACCACAACTTCACACTTTATCGAAGTGGCACTGATTTCCCCAGCTTAAGAGACAAAATAAAAACCAAGGAAAATGAATGAGTATCATCAGGAGAAAATATTCTCAGGCAAAAAGTGCACAAATCAGTGCACTTCAGAGAAGTACTACTAAAAAAAAGGACAACAGATTTTGAGATTATTCAGGGATTTTCTTTGCTTCAGGTTTTGACAAAGGAGGAGAGGATCTGGACACAGAAAGGGAGAAGGACACGAAGTAATTATTTGAAGCAAAACTATTTCAGATGTGTAGCTGTGTTGAAAGAAGCCCCCTGCACAGTACTCCATTCTCCCACATCAGGGAGAGGGTTCCCATTTCCCTGACAGTGCACAGAAGGCCATATCCTCTGACCTCGTGTCTCCCTGCCATTTATTGCTGGCTGCTTTTGTTTGCCACAGTGTCAGTGACAACTGCTTGAGCTTACTCTGCTGCTCTTTGTGCAGGTCTCTATGCAGAGAGGAGGCTGGTGCCCTCCTCCAGCTGTTGTCACAGAAATGAAATACTGCAAAGTGATTGCCTTGTATGCTGCACAGACTGGGGAAGTTCATGGCACTGCTTTGATCTTTTCATTATTCCACAGAGTCGCTGCCTGACTACTGAACCCCTGCTTGACAGTTTGGATTATTAGAAAGAGAGGCATTAATGCATTTAATGTATATACACGACCAAAATGCTGGCTGTTGACAAGGTCAGAGAAAAATAATGAAATGCCATAATTAACAAAATATATTGGCCATTAAAATATGACGCCTCATTCTCTTGACAGAGACACTAACAAGAAAAAATGACCTTATTAAAAGTCTTCATGTCCCTCTAAATCAAAGGCACAGTTTTTACAGCACCTCTGGCCACAGGTTCTAGCCAGCAAAACCTCTGGGAGATGTGATGCTGTGAAGCTCTGGGAGGGAGTGTCACACCAAATTAGAGATGGGGAACATTGCTGAAAGGTCTGTACCAGCACTTGTCTTTGCTTTAAACCCACTCCAATCCACAGCCCTCTGTGGCTAAAATGAGCTCTGTGTGTGTGCTGCAGCAACGAGCCATGGCAGGAACTCAACGGAGCTGAAGCAAAACATACATCAGCTCAAAGGAGCTGATAGTAAGCAGCATTGTCTAGTACATCCCAGGGCAAAAGTTTTGGGTTTCTCCATCTTAATTTACAGCAGGCTGTTTCCAGTCTTAATCCTTTCCATTATTCATTCTTCCTAAGCACAGAAGAAGAGGGAATTCAGTACCCATTATAGCAGTCTTTGGATTCTGTAGAAGGGTGATGCCCTTCTTACAATCTCTTACTGACAGTTGGGGCTTCTGGTATTTTGGCCTAAAATCTGAAAGCCCATTACAGGGTGTATCAACATCACAGCTACAAATAAATCTTTTCGGTTTGAGAAATATTTCTTCTCTGGCAGCAAAAAAACAAGCTGCTGTAACATTAGGAGGAGGTTGAACTAATTGGAAGTGCTTAATGCATGCTCAGCAGCAGCTGGAAAAACAGAAAGCTGTGCCTGACTAGGAACAGCAGATGTTATAAATTTCATCTGGTCAGATCCGATGGCTGATAGGGAGGTCCTGCTCCACATCTGTGAAATATTCACCAGATTCCACATACAAACTTCTGAAGCAGGCGTTACTGTGGCCTTTAGAAATAGAGGAGCACATTTGCTCCAGGAATGTTGACAAAGGAATGTGTAGCTCTTAGGCAGCCTTCAGAGTAGGATGGAAAAATAGTGATTGTGTAGAAAAACTTTATAAATGCCAATGACAAACACAAACGTGATTTAAAAAAAAGTGATACGTGCTCCAAACATCACAATATGCAATTTTACAGCTGGGGATTCAGGCAATATTAAAATTAGAAACAAGTATAGGATTTTTATTACAGTAATTATGCCACTGCAGTTTCTGGCAGGGATGACATTAGTTGCATTCTGTAAAAATGTATTCTGTATCTTACTTGTTCATAAAAGAAAAAGCTAGGTGGGCATAAACCCATTGATGTTATCAAAGCCACACAGATAACAAGAACAGGATTCAAAGAGCACTTGTATGTTGGCTGGGTGGGTCACAGGTATCTGAGTGTAACAGCAATCTGCATAAATCCTCCCAGTGAGCCTCTCTGCCTGAGACACCAGGAGTGCTTCTGGTTTTCCTCCAAGCAAGTTGTGAGCAGAAGGACTCGTGGTCAAGTGCTGTACAGCATCCTGCTGGTGAGGAGATTTAGACAGGGAATGGGAGACCCAGTCTCAGGTTCTCTCGTGAGCACTGTTGTGCCCATCCCCGGTGCCAAGGCTTGCCCCCTCAAACCCCATCAGTGCCAGGCTGGATGTTCTGCCGAACAGAAGAAATGACACACCGACAGGAGTGAGCCTGAAGGTGGAAGGGGAGGAGGGGAATCTTGCCCCTGAGTCTACATGCTGCAGAGGGGAATGGGCATGCCTGGCTCTAAAGGCTTTTTACAGACTCCATGTGTAGGAAGGAAAGCTTTGTTCTGTGTTTCTCTTCATGGAAAGATTAAATTACCTTCCACGCATTTTTATTGACCATGACCAAGCTTATCCATCTGACATTCATCCACAACAGCTTGGGTGTAGTTTCTTGGGTGTGTGGGAACAGATGTCCCCATAATGTGCCGTATTCTAGGCTTCCAAGATGGTTTTGTTGCTGCAGGAGGGGGAAGAGGTGAGTGAGGTGCTGGCCTCTGCAGTCTGGTCTAAGTGACAATGGGAACTCTGCTCTTCTATTATTCCCCAGTTTGTTACAATCCTGTTTATTCATTCATGCCTTAAGTTTCTTTCTGTGAGGACCACTGACTGGTTTTAGATCCAATGGCACAAGGCTGTGCTTTTTTCACACAGGGGAACTGCAAGGAGAGCTTCTTTCAAACAATATTATAATAAAAAAGTAAAAAAAACCATATGTCTAGCCAGGCCTTATGCTCCAGTTTTGAAGAAATGAAGAAGAAGCAATTGTCTCATTCCCACCTGGATCTGGATTTGAACAAAGTACTTTTCATGTTTTCCAGATATTCCTCTTCTGATCCCACTTTTCTTTTCCTGCTGGCTCCACATGAGAAAGGAGACTTTACCTGCCAACAAGCACAAGATCAATTTCTTTCAGCAAGAAAGTCATCTTATACCAGGTTACAGTGCCCAGGAAATTTCAGCCTTAGTCACTCCAGGCATCAAACTACTAGGAAGCACCTTATGATCAAGTTTGGTCTTGATTCAGACAAGCTGGATTTTGTGCTGCTTACAGTAGCACCCACTTTTACGGCTTCTAATTGTCACTTCCTTTGCTTTGGTTCTATAACTGGCCCTCTGCCATTATTTCCTGGGTTTCCTTCCCCTTTTCTCTTTTCTTCTTCACAATGGCAGCAAACCTGGTATATGGATGTCAAAAATCCCTTGGGCTTGCAAGAAGATGAAGCAAATCACTGTTGTTAACATAAAAAAAAAAAAAANAAAAAAACCCAAAACAAATAAAACCAAAACCTTTCACATGCATCTCATAATCTCATTATATGTGTGTGAAGCCTTCAGAGGCCGGAGTGTGCTCAAAGCCAGTGCTCTGCAGGATCCATACCCATTTGTTACCCTTGCTGTCTTGTGCTTTAATAGCCTTCTGTCCTTCTCCTTCCAGGCTGAAAAAGAGGGAAATACAATCAACAGACTTAAATAAATATGCTGACATATAAAGACTACTGCTAAGCAAGTCTAATATGCATGGTTTTATGCTTCTTGTTGACTTGTCTTAAAGTCTTTTTTCCCTTTTTTTTCCCTGTAGCCATTTAATCAAGCTTCCCCATCACTATCAAGAGTGGGTTTTTTACATTGTAGAAGATGTACTGCTGCAACCACTTCTGCATCATCTGTTTCTTATCCTGACTCTTCACTGCTTCTTTTCCTCCCCGTTCTGCCTCCCCTGGGTCTGTCTGGTGGGCCTGTTTGCTATCTTGCTGGTACTCTGCCTTTTAACATGAATTCAATCCTCTTTATGTCAAATATTCGATTCTTTGAAGTTAGAGTGGATTCCAATCACTTGGAAAAAGATAAAAAGTACAAACTTTGCAGTTGGGGAACAAGTGAAAAAAGAGAAGAGAGGATGGGTTTGTGAGGTGCTTGGCTGTCAAGTGCAGCTCTGCATAGCATCAGTCAAAATACCACGGCAAATAAATAGAAGCACATGAGAGAATTGTCCACAGATACTGAAGCAGCACACTAAGCCATCTACTTGCTAAAGAAACATACTGCATACCAGAAGTGGCTGGCATGCTTGCACCTGCTAAATATTTTTTGGCACTGGTACTGCCTGCCTGCCAGCTTGAGGTCAGTTTGACAAATGTATTTATGGAGCCACATCTCTGCCTTTGACTCTGTGAGTGATTTCTCATGCCCACGCTGTAATTACAGTGAAGCAGCGGAATTTGACAAGTTCATGGTTTGTTGACATCAAGTGAAAAAAGCAAAAAACCTTCCTTAGGAGAATGGAAATTGGGCAGTGATCCTCTGCACCGATTAAATCAGTCAAATTCCTCTGAAACAGGTTGTTGCTTTAGATGAAAATGTCTACAACATCAGGCTGAGGCACAGCAGAAGGCTGTGTCTTTGCCAGCCCACAAGAAACCATTGCAGATCAATCAAAAGGAAATGTTTTATCTGTCTGGCTCCAGGTCTTCTGTGAACTAGGAAGGAGGTGACAGCCTCACCTAGGGCTGGAGAGATACAGAACGTTAAGGGTACAGCAGGGATCGGACCTGACATGGTCTGAAAGCTTCTTGTATGGATTAGCTCCAGTTTCTGTTCCACTCAGTTACAGCTGATATCACCTGGAGTTCTGGGGGATAGACACCTCCTAAAATTGTCACTAGGTCCCAAACCAGCAAAGTTTTGTGATAATACTAACCTAATGGCAAATAGAAGCAAGCATATAAAGGCAAAATACAGAACATACAGGCTGAGACAGTTAGGCATAAGAGACCTGTAGAAAACTCAAAAGCAAACCACCCATTCTTGGCAAAATGAGAATCCAAAACAAAATCTGGTGTCTCATCTTTAGAAACAGGATTCCTACACCAGGACAGGACTGCAGAGAGCAAGCAGCATTACTACCTGTGAGCAGCAGGCGGGTTGCCTGGAGGCTCACAGCCTCAGACAGACAGGTACAGACACACTGAGGAGGAGGGAGTGAAGGTGGCTGGAGTCTCCCCTCGTGGCTTTAGCATCGCTGCTGCATCCTGCACAGCCCCCCTCAGCTGCACGGAGTAGCTGTGGCCATTCAGTCACACAGCTTGCCCTGTTTCTCCCTCCCCCCTTTCTTCCAGCCACCGGCACAGCTGAATCTGTCCCCAGTGAGGAGAATTAGGTTCTTCCCAACTGACACGGATGTTTAATGTTGAACAACAAAATTATTTTGTTAGGCGAATAAAACACAGACAGATTCACTGATAACCAAAATCTCCCTGTTGCTGTCAGCGCACTTGAAAATGTCTGCACTGCAATGGGAAGATGCTCTTTATTTAGACTGAATCTGCAGCCTAAAAGGAAACAGTAAGCTTTTCAAATTAGTGCTGTTCTTTAAAGGCTTCTCTTTGGTAGTGTTAGAAAAAGACTTCTTCCATAAAAGGAAATTTCTAAATTAATTCTCCAGCTGGTGGTACTTCGCTGTTCTCATAAAGATGCTGCTTACACTGAGGAAAGAGAGATTTTAACAACCACTCCTCAGCCCCACCCCCAGAACTGCTTTTATTTTGCTTGAAGAGATGATGAAATTATTCTCGGGAAGTTGAGCCCCAAGATGGAGAGGGTCTGCACTGCCTGCCAAGTGCTCAGCCAAAAAGTCTCAAAGGCCACCATGTGCACATGGACAGTATGAGCAGTGTTTGACCTCCCTGAGCTAAAACGCAGCCTTCAAGCTAGGCCAAATCACTCTTTCTGGCAACTAGGGAAATGTGGAGGGGGTAGAGATGTAAGTTCTGGCAAAGATTAGGGCAACCAGCCAGAAGAGCTGCTATTGCTGAAAAAAGTGCTCTTTTCTGAAAATTATTCCAGGCACTTGGTCATGTGTGTTCGTTCACCATAAAGTGGGTGAGATCACAGGTTCCTAGAATATAGGGTTGAAAAGATCTCATTATTAAAAATTGCCAGTGGTTAAAGCTCCTTGGTCTCTTGAAGTACTCTGTAGCTCAAACATCTGCATTCTATTTCCTCTACTGTAATCTCATCTTCTTGCTCCTTGTTCACCTAAGGCAGAATATGGCTGGGGCATGAAATCAACCACCACCATCTTTATGATGAACTTTTATATTTTTGAATACTGCAGCCTACATTTCCTTCAGATTTTCCTCCTCTGGACAGTGCAGTGCCAGTTTTTTGGGGTTTTTTTAATGGGTTATATTTTCTGGAGTTTCTTTGTTACTTTCCTTTAGGCTCTTTCCACTCCTTGTTAAGTGAAGTGAACAGCTGCGTTAGCTTAGGTTTACATTAAAAACTTCCCATTTAAGTGTCCTCACTTGATGATCTGGTTCAGTTTTTTTCTCATCAGTATAGCACTTACTTCAGCTTTTGATGCATTATTAACTCCCTCACATGTTTTTCATCAGAATTGATTCCTACATGTTCATTTCCATACCTGCAACTGATTCTGCCTAAGCCTATGTCCTCACTTAGCTCCACACTGGCTATTTAACACTAGTGCATTCATTTGTCATAATTCCTCGAAATAGCACTCATCTTGCCAGTCCCTTCCAGATTCTCAGCCCCTAAGTTCACTCTATTTCATCCTCCCTAGGATGGATGGGTGGATGGATGGATACTTGTCAAATCTCACCCAACATAGTCTTCAATTAAACAGTTAACCATTGGTGAATACCATCTGAATTCACTTTTCTAAGGTGTTCTGGTGCCCATCTTACCACAGATTCATCTTGACAGTATTTCAGTGGCCTGTGATGTAAGACCGTGTCAAAGCCTTACCAACACCAAGACATGATTAAAATTTTCTGATGTTGTTTTTTATGGAGAGGACAAAAAGTGTTTTCTTGGAAGGATCTTAGCACTATGCAAAGGCTACTAAAGGAACCAAGTGCTAACAGATGATAGAGCAAGAGTACATATTGCCCTTTGAGAGTGCTCCAATTAGAGCTCTTAGCCCTGCTGCAGTGAAAATGAAGACAAGGCTGGCACTCATCTCACTTGAATTTATCCACCTAAAAATTAGACTGTTTGACCTGGTCTGGGCCAGTCAAGCAGCCTCTTCTCCCCTGTCAGTGGAGACGTGCAAACACTGGCCTTCAACATTGATCTAAACTTAAGGTAAATCACCATCAAAAAAAGCTAATTTCTTTGACTAGCTAAACTACATAGCTCATATGAGGTAAGCTGATTCCTTCCTCTGTGTGGTTTGGCTCTTTCCCCCTGCAGAATTTCATTTATATGAAGTATTAATGCTCTCACTGACCATCAGCTTTAAGTCCTTTGCAAGAAAGATGGGATTCCATTGTGTATTTGTGCAGTGGTTCTTGTCAGCAGAGGTCTTTGAATACCATTCTAAAATCAAGAATAATAAAAAAAAAATGTTAGATTTTGTTCTCACTGCGACACCACAGTGTCTGGGAATTTACTGTCTTTGAAGAGAATCAGGCCATTTCTCTTTGCTAGGTTCATCCCTCAAGGCTCAGAGAAATGCCCAACAAAAGCAAGTCTTGGACGGAAATTTCAATTAATGGATTGGTCATCTGTTTCTGTTTAATAGAAAGACTCTCTCTAAAGCACAGACAACTTCTTTGAAGCTCATCCATCAGGCCCAGACTTTAATACCCAGCTGTCAGGCTGACAGACACAAGGACAGTGGGACCAAGGAAAGGAAACACCTTTGCTCAAGCAGATGTCCTGGAGCATCCTCTTCCACTTCTGCAGGAGCATTTAATTCCTGATTTCAGGTTGACCCACAAGGAACAGAAGAAGAAGGAAAGACACAAAAATTGTTCCTGAAGGTTTCATCAGGAAGAGATGCAAGGGATGTGAATCAGCTCCTACGCAGCTGCAGTTTACAGTAGAGCTTCAGAGCGTGACCCCGGGTCAATGGCACTTCCCATAACACGCTGGACTGAGGGCTCTGGTGGTTTAGGAGCTGACTCATGAGCCTTCCTGTCACCCCTGCTTTGGGGACACGACTCCCTGCAGGAAAACAGGGCAAGCAGCTATGATCAATCTTAAACTGCCACCATGGTGTGTCAACACCTCTGAATCATCCAGAAAGCTGCACTTGCCCTCCCCAGACACCTCTGCAGCAGCAGGTTGACTCTGCACTTTTGCCAGGGACATAGCTCTCTGCACCCTTTAGGAATCAGCCAACCACAGTGCAGGAGGCTCACACCAAGCCTTGGTGTGCATTTCTGGTGAGAGGGCTGGAGGGGCCAGAATGGCACTGGCCTTGACACGGAGGCTGAGTTTGGCCATTCTGCAGTCCTGGTGTAAAGCTGCCTGGACTCTGTCCTGAATTAGAGAAAATTCTCCAGGAGTTTATATAACTATGCTCACAGTGCCCAGCATGTGCGTGATGGCATGCAGGATAAATACCCCTGTTCAAGACTTTACTCTTTATTAAACAAGCAATGCTTGCCTGTCCTGGGTCACTGCTGCAGAGCCTACTCTTGCCAAATCTCGGGGCACTGGTATGCCATGAGTAGAAAAGCACAGTCCAGCATTAAATTAAAAAAAAACCATCATGCTTTACCTCATTAGCTGTGAGCTGGAAGCCAAAAACTCTTTCTATAAATTGCCATAAAATTTCTATAAATTACCATAAAGGCATCCCAGTGCCTGTAGTCCTCTTTTCTGTTCTCCATCCATTTTCTTGTTTGCTGCTGCAGTTACTTTTACTTGGGAGAAAGGGAAGTATGGAATGATCATCCTGAGCTCCCAAGTTCAGTCTGCCCTAGTCACTGTTCAAAAGGTCCACAATACACCTATGGGTTCAAGAACACATGGCAGTGCATAAAATGAGCTCAAAGGCCCAAACACCAGATTCCCCAGAAAGATCAGGTGTGAGTAACACTCCAGCTTCCTTGAGACCCATCAAACAGTCTCTCCCTGTATTGCCAGCTGAATAAGGAGCACTAACCAAAAACTATCTAGGTAAGTAGTGCCTTTAAAGGCAGTCCCTCGTTATCTGAGCTCTGCAGCAGACCACTGCTCCAGCCAGTGGGATGAGTGCCCAGCTATGTGCCACTTCCCAGTCTCAGACCTTTTATGTGAAAAACTGTTTGCACCAAGCCAGTGATACTAAGCCTTCTTCATACTGGGATGATGGAGCAGAGAAAGGTTAGCAGAGGTTTACTGAGTCATCCTAGTCCAGGTTGTGGAAAAAAGAATCTAAGAATCTAAAAGAATCTAAACCTAAACAGAATCTGCCCTGAATCTAAGAAGAGTCTAGGGTGAGATAGGCAATTCTCATTTTAACCAACTTACATTTGGATCCTTATCTGTCCTTTCTTCCATTTTTTCTTTGCCTTTTTTTTTTCATTTTTCTTTCTTTTTTTTCTTTCCTTTTTTCTTTTTTTCTTTATTCTTCCTTTTTACATATTTTTCTCTTTTTCTTTTTTTTTTCCCCCCCCCCCCTTTCTTTAATGTCTCTAATCCACTAGGAATTCATATATTATTAGTATGGTCATTATTATTATTCAGAATAATAGATTTTTCTCAGAGTGCCAGTGGAATTTGGATAAAATCAGATGTCTTCCAATGTTTAAGACAGGGATTTGGGTGCAATTCTACAGAACAGCAGAGGGTCATTTCTAGCTCTCTTGCTTCTCAGTTAGGATTGTATTATTCAGAATAATTACATGTATTAAGGTGTGGAAGAAAGGGGTGCTGTACAGCTCCAGAATAGCTTTACAGGGCTTCCATGCATGGGGAGCTAATGTATGCCATATCCAGCTCAACCCAACACTCAGCACAGGTCCAGTTACACATCTCCTGCATTATCATCTTACATTTGTAGCCTCTTGTGACATGAAATAATGAAGGAAAATCAGTCAAAACCAGACTAGTTACCATCCCCTTTGCGTAAAACCGAGTGGGAAAATGTAAATCTATTCTCTCACATAGTATAACTTAGCTAAGATTACAAAGAAATGAAAAGCAATGTATCCGGTGTCCAGAGCAAGCCTTTTCAGGAGAACACCATTCATTAGTAATCCTTCCCCACACACAAACTGCTCTTCTCCCTTACATGCTCTCTGTCTCCTGACACCTGTTAGTTGCAAGGTTAGGATAATGGAGTGCACATCCCCAGGGAACCAACAAAATGAGTATGCAGTATTTTACTCTCCAGAAAGAATGAGCTCAGCTCAGACAGATTGTTTACACAGACAGACCTCCCAAAACACTCGCAGTCTGCATTAGGTTTACTCGTAGTCTGCAGGTTTATCTGATCGTACTGGTGATTTCATCTTGCTGCAATACAGCAGCTCAACAGGACACATCTTTTGCAGATCCCTTCTGAGAGTGTGCACTGGTGCTCCACAAGTAACACTGGTAATGGTGTGGGTGATGGTCAGCAAGGCAGGCATTTGCATTCTGCCCCAGTTTTAAGGAACAGAGGCCTATTTTCAAGATGAGTCAACTCATTTTATGCCAAGAACAGTTGGCAGCAGTGCTTACTAAACCATGTATGTTGCCACATTGTATTCAGTCATTTTAGTTTTGCAATCATAGAGACAAACAACAGGATGTGAGTTAATGCACCTTTGATTAAAGCTTAGGCTTCTTTTAGCTATTAATGAGCATCAAAGCTTATTGGCTACCCAGGAATGCAGTGACCTCGGAAGCAAGTTCGTATTATTTTAGCAAAAAAGATTCCAGACACATCCAGTCCAATTAAATTTCTAGAGAATTCAGTAGTGATGTTGTGGCTAAAGGCATCAGGATGAAATAAGTAGCCTATTCCACTTCCCTGATACAACTTTCCACTTGCATTATAACTGAGCACAGATGAAGAATCTAAGCTAAGGACAATAATAAAACAGTATAGGTGTATTATGGCAGCATAAAACCATAATAGGATCTCACACTCATCATCTCTGATGGTCTCTGTGTAGCTTGGGCCCTGAACTGCCTCCTCACTGAAGCTGGCACATTTGCTGGAATAAGCAGCAAGGGAGGGATCAGGAGCTAAATAATTTTCAAAATGAAGTTACTAATAGAGAAAATGTGGCTGTTAAGAAATTATGGTCTAAATGGTTTGCAATGTCTCTTTTTCAGATAAAGAAAGGAAAAAGAAATGAGTGATATCACAGGGAAAAGATCATTTATCCAGTTGCTTAAGCTTCTTCCTAGACTGTCCTTGCTGATAAACCACAGTGTTGATCAGAATAGTGACTGTGCTGACAATGGAAAGCCTTGCTCTGAATAGCAACAGGGCCTTTTCTGGGAAGGTGCAATACTATTGCACATGTAGACATAAGCCTGTACCTTTCTACTCAGGAGGCTGCTCACTTTATAGTCTGCAAACCTGGCTGAAACCTTGCATAAAAGTCAGGTTGGAACTGAGGCTGATTAGCTTAATCAGAAAAAAACTTCCCTTCTGCAAAGAAGCTGCAGAAAGTGTTTTACACAGGCTGTATCGCTTTCATTTAATGAGCTAAATAAAGGTTTCATAGATTTGACCTTGTCTTGCTTTTATGACTCTAGGAGAAGCAGTTTTGCTTCCTTATCTCGAAATGGCTTGAGTCATAGTCTTAGCCTTGCCTCGACACCACTGGCACCTGTGAGCATGCCTAAGTATAGGCAGAGCAGTAAGAAGTTTCTGTGATTTAGCTTTAGTTATTTCCTGCTAAAAGCTGGATGCTCAGGGCTGTACTTAACAGTAACAGGGAAGGAGAGAACCTTCTAGCAGCTCTTTGGTTTTTGAGAGGCTTGTTTTTTTTTTTTTTTTTTTTTTCTTTTTTTGGTTGTGTTTTTATTTTTGTTGTGTTTATATTGCTTTCTCTTCCATTCTCCCTTGTACATTACTGCAGGGAAATGTGATAACGAGGCACCGTTTTGCCATTTAGTCAGCCAAAGAGGAATGGGAGAATTGTCTCTTGCACAGGTGATCTTTACTCCAGGGGAATTCAAACACTGCCTCTGCAGCAGTCCAGGTTAATGCCAACCTGACAGCAGTAGGTGAAATATTGAGGGCTCTCATCACCACACATCACAATGGTGTAGGAATACCATTAAGCAGCCTGTGTGAGTTACATTTCATCGATAATGAAATCAGCCTCCTACATTTCCTCTGAGAATGAAGTAGCAATAAGCAGAAGCAGTCCCTCTCCTATTCCAAATTCACTGAAATTATGCAAAGAACTCATCACTTTGAAATATGAAAGAAACTTCATGTCCTTCTCAGCAGGACAAACTCAATTAGACTGAAAAAATGGAACAGCTGCTTTTTCAAAGAGACAGATGACCTTATGGCGTAATTTTCACACTCGGTCAATCAAAGCTCGTGGTGTGATTCATTGACCATGAGAATGAAACTAGACGAGAGACACAGTTAAAAGGTCATTCTGTTCTATGGATATAAGAGGCTCAGGTAAAATATTAAAAGAGCACATGGCCCTCTTTCAAGAGATGTTGGCCACACCTCCACCTGCAGTCAAACAAAAGAAGAGAAGAAGCAAACACTGTGCAATGGTGCCCAACAACCATGCACAGACTTTCATGTTTTGTCCATGCCCCGTGGTCAGTGGTGCAGGTTTCCTAACCCTAAGCTTTTCTGGGAGATTTGACCTGGCCAATGAAGCCAATGGGAGTTTGCATGTTGATTGCAATGGGCAGGCCTGTTGTGAAGGGGAATTGAGAACAGCTGAACAGAGACGACAGCTACAGCTTGTGAAAGCAGGTGTTGGGATTTAGCTTCAACTGTTAGCATTTGCCTCATTTAAGCCAATATTTCCAAGCCTGGGGACCTATAAATACAATAAAGGAATGAAAACCCCCATGGCTGAATGAACAAACACAAGCCCGAAACCTTTTTTTGGTGTATATAATGGTGCCTCTTTCTTCTTTGCTGCAGGCTTTCCCCTGCAGATTTGGTTTTGGGTCCGGGAGAGGGATTTCATTTCTCCTGAGCAGAAAGCATGAGGAGGCAGTGGTTTTGGGGACCATATCTCCAAAGGAGAAGGTGACCCCACTCATACCTTCTGACCAGTGAAAACAATGGGGTGATGAGCAGACCACTCTTGAGAAAGGGGAAGTCCTCAGAAACGTGTTGAGGAGAGAGATTGCTGAGACAATGCTCTGAAAAGCAGATGTCCACCATGCACTGAGAACACATGGAGTGATCTGTGGCCTGGAAAAGAGAGACTACAGGGAGGGGTGGAGGGACATTTCACACAAGAGCACGGGACATTGCTGCTGGCAGTGACCCTTTCGTGGGAGGAGTTCTATGCTGCACCCTGTGCTGGCAGCATGGCATTAGCACACAGTTAGGTGTTGGCCACATTTTTGTCTTCCTAATCAATGATGAAAAGCTGGCTGCCCTCTGCAATGCTGAGTAAACAGGTGGCTAACTCTGAGCAGAGCTGCTCAGTTCTTGTGTTCACCTACAGGAAACCTATGGGCCAAAAGATCCTAATCCTTGGCTGTGTTGCTGTCACCCGTTTGCATCTTTCTCCAGCCCCTGTTGGGTCACTGCTCTCAATGGGCTATTGAGAAACCTCCCTCCACAGTTTCTGTCCTGTGCCTTGTGAGTCCCTTTCATAACTTCCAGCCAGGCGTGCAAAACACCCCTCCTATCAACAAATCACCTGCTGGGCTGGAGAGAAGTTTTGACTGGAGCCTTTTCTTTGTACAAAACCCACTAGTTTGGATACACCCATACATTTAATAATTTATCAAATCCTATTGGTTTAAAACTCTAACACAGTTGTCCCTCTAAATAGTCCTCGGCTTCTTTGATTTTAATTTTTTTTCAGAAAAAAAACCCCAAAAATTATATTCATTTCTGTATTAAAATGACATTTCTTTAACAAGCATCTAGTTAAAAATACAGAAATGATAGCTCAACCCCCAAATTAACTGCAGCTCTTTTCCAGCTTTCTGGAACTGTTTCCCAGCTGTACTGGTTATCTGTGCAGCTGTTCCTTCCCTTGCCCTGAACAGCCTCTGGAAGTCCAGTGCACAACACCTGCAACCAGGAAGGCAGATAGGCTGTTCCTCCACAGTACTCATATATTGCCCTTGTTGGATTCATCTGGAATTACCCTTGTTTGACTCTCCTACAAGTCTGTTGACTTTGACTAGAAATAGAATAGAGATTTACATAATTTCCTCATGGGAATTTTGAAGGCTGATAACACACTGCTGCTGAGAGTGTTATTTCCCCATTTTATTTCCAAAGCAGAATAAATCTGGATATGCTCCTGCATATTGCTGTACCTGATGTTTTTTTCTATTCACTTTTGATTCAGGAAAAAATCACATCATAAAAGATTGCTACAATTGCTACTTGGCTATGGTTAAAAAAGAAAGAACACCCAGATCCACATCTCCTTTTCTTATCGTTGTCAAAGATGAAGGAAATATTAATCAAGCTATTTGACAAGATCTTCCCATTCTGTACAGTGCCAGGAAAAGGAATTTGAGTGCAGTGTGTGGCTGGAGGCAGCAGCACAGCTGTGATAGGCTGCAGTCTTTGTACTGGACTCAGCATTAGCACTCCTCTCTGCTCCTGACTGACCTCGTACTCTGCATTACACACGGTGCTCATTATAACCCAGATGAATGACAGAAGCTGGGATCAGCAGACTCGTGAGAGGACAAAGATGGAGGCAGATTAAATGATTTCTTGTTTGGTGAAGCCAGATAATGGAGTAGCCATGGGCCTGGTGAATCGGGTGAATGATCTTCGGTCGTGTTTTATGTGGCTTTAGGTAATGAAAATGAAGCTCCTGTGTTTGAAAGCCCTTTTGAAATTACTCAATTTAAATAAATAACTTTAGGGAGTGGGAAGCACTTCTGTAGGTGCACAAAGACAGGAGTGAGCTTACCATTAGGAATTTTTCAACCCTCATTTTTCCCATTTGTACATCAGGAATAGAAAACTTTTACTCACAGCCAGGGTGTCAAGATACCTTGTGCAAGAATGAAGAAGATCCAGTGCTGCATGAGGAACTGTGAGAATTTAAACACCCAAAAGTTTGGGTAATTCTGTGATAAAGTAAACTAATTTTCTGTATCTCTATCACCTTTAAATCTGTCATCACCAGCCTCTAAAAATTGCAGTTTTCCTCCTATGACCAATCTTGTCTGATATTTGACATTTATCAACAGGAATCTGTTTTTTTGCTCATGCCTTAAGGAAATTAACTGATAGGAGTTCAGCATACATTTTCATGGAGAGAAAGGTTACCAAATTCATGAAGCACTGTATTTTACTCTGCTGCTGTGGGAGGTGAGCCCTAGCAACAAAAAGCACAGCAATTTTCTAACACAGTGGTCATCATTAAGATCCAAAGAACATGAACAACTGCACCTTTTCCTACCCTTTTCCACAAAGAGCTCAGTGGATTGTTGTCATGCCAGTATTATGGTTCACTTATTTTCCAACACAACCTACTTTCAGTGGAACCTAAGATATGTAAAATGCTGTACTAGCAATTTCAATATTTTCTTAATTGATACATTCCCTTGGAGTCATTCTGCACCACTGGAGCAGATCAAAGAAGATTGGCTTTCCCTCTCAGTTCTGCAGCAGAGCCAAAAGCATCCTAATTCTAAGCAACACAGCAAGATTTCTTAGACACCATCATTTGAATTTTCCTGAGTGCTCAGCTATCAGTACACACTGTTCCCTTTGCTCTGTCTTTTCCCTGTTCCCTCATGAACCATTCTTTTGTCCTTTTGCTTCACCTGCTCTGTTCCACCTGTTAGTAGTCGTATTTCTAATTTTTTGTGTTTATTTTTTCCCACTGTGCTGTTGCTTCATTTTCTCTCCTTCCTGCATAAAAAGCCCTTTATTCTATTTGCTGTTCTTGTCCTGGGTGTTTTTTGTGTTTTTGTTTTTTTTTTAACTTCTCCCTCCTTTCAATATACTTCTTCCTTTTTTACCCTTCTGCTCTTCCAGTATTTACTGTCAATCCCTGTTTTTCTTTCCCACTGAGCATGGAAAAGGAGGATTATCATGATGTCTCTAGCTTTGCACAAACACCTGAAGGCCGGGTGAAAACCAAGATTTATGTCACAGCCTTGCAAACACAATGGCACACAATTCCTGCCCAGGGCACTTGCAGTCCTTTTCCCCAGGGAAGGATCTCAAAGACCAGAAGGGAATTTACCTCACACCAAATTGTCACTTGAAAATCTCAGGCTAAACACACAAGGGGCTGGATGGGTGATCTGACTTGCTCAGAGATATGGACTGAGGTTATAGAACAAGGGATAGGAATTACTTGCTCATCTGCCCATTTGGTACATTAATGATGTGATAGGAAAGAGACAGGAACTGCATCAGATTTTTTCCCCCTATGAAAAATAAACCAAGAAATCGAAGCAGCAATTGCAATTAGCCTCACAATACGTGCAACAGTCTGGAGTTTTGAACAAGGAAAGAGCCTACTTCTCCCCCATCTCTGTTTAGCTGGTGCTTTAACTTTGGGTGATCCTAAAATACCTTCCTTGCAGGGGCAGGCAGCACCAGTGTGATTTCTGTGGAACTCTTCAGACACTTGGGTCCTTAGTTCTGGATTTATCTTGCAAGTGCTGGATGTGGCCAAAGGTCATCATGGTCAATTAACAGCTGGTTCTGACAATTCTGCAGAAATCTGCAAAAAAATTGCATCACTTCAGATGGGAGCCAAGGCCACACATGGAGTAGACCCTGTGTAGTCCCTGAGTAGCTCTGTCGTGTTCTTTGCAGCATAGAACTCTGAGCAGTGATTTGCATTTATCTTATAGTATATTTTTGTTAATGAGCCATTTTAGTTTCTGGTGTGTTTCCCTAAAAATAAAATGCTTCGGCCTGACTGTGTCCAACTCCAAGGCTGTGATGCTTGATCTTTCTAAGTGTCATTTCAGCACAGTGGGGCTGCCTTTGAACTCCCCTCTGGCTTTCCTTTCTGCTAACACAAACTGTAAGGAAGCAGACCTGCACGGCTGAATCATACTTGTATGTTTTCCAGGCAGCTCCTGAGTCCCAGAGCCTGCTCAGAACAGAAATGTCAGGCACAGCAGGACTTAGTCTGGCATGTGGGTGGATTTACTCAGGCATGGAAATGAAATCTGGGCCCAGGAAGCAGTGCTTGATGGCAATGGGATGGGGCTCAGCCTGCAGCTGGAGTTGCAGTTTAACCAGCTGGGGTGGCCCAGCACTGATGGAAACTGCTGCACTGGGTATTCTGATGGACTGAATTCAAGGCTTCACAAAATTAAAGAGAGAGAAAAAAATAACAGAACTCACATCTAAAATATTTTTAAAGGTGCAAAATGAATGAATTTCTCTTAATTTCTTTTTACTTCCATCAAAGTAGGAAGAAATCATATTTGTATATTTGAATTTTGTAATGCATACAGGCACTCTGGCCCTTGGTATTTTGCTATTTATTTTTAATAATGAAAGCAAATGAGGAAAGGAAAGCATCTGTCAAGCATGCAAGCACCTTTTGAACATGCTTCATACACCTGCTAGAAAGAGACAGGCAGCTCCTCTTCCCTCTTAAGCCCAGAAGGGAAATACACTCTGGAGCAGGCTAAATCTGAACAGCCCATAGTGTGCTCCTATCCTCACACTTCTCTCTGCCCAGAGAGAGGAAAAGGCAATAAATGGGCTTTCGAATTTAGCAAGAAATTGCTATTACACAAGCACTGTTCTCTCAGATAGATAAATGAAGAGAAAAGAGCAAAAGGGTACATAGCCAAAGAGCGCAAGAACTCGGGACCACCAGTACCATCCCCTTCCCATCAGCTCTCCAGCCAGAGCAGTTATCACAAACCTTGCAAATGTTTCTCCAGGAACCTCACAAGCAAATGTGATGTGCACCTTCTAAAAGCAAGAGAGTCAAAAACGTACTGTGTAAAGACCTATCTCTGCTTCTTCCTTGTTTGACAGCACATCTCTCTGCATCATTTCATGTTAAATGTCATTTTTGCCATGACAAAACTCATCTGAATTGATGCTGTGTTTTTTTATGCTCCTCCTGATGGACCAAGACTGTCTATGGGTCTTATATGCAAGTGTTTCAATTAAAAAAATTGCCATGGACATCAGAGATTACATAATATAAAATTTCTTGATTAAGATTTCATTTTTAAGCAAGTGCTATGTAGGCAAATATCGGCAAAACACTGTAAGGCAAATAACAGCAGTATGAATCAGCAGCAGCCATTTTGTAGACTATAGCCTAGATAAAATTGTTCCTAGACTATTACTTACACCCACCTGAATGAATTACTGTGCACACCATTGATAATATCTTGGAACACATCGAAAGCAATGTTGACTTTATAGCATTACCTGGTAAACACGGCAACAGGAAAAAAAAAATCTTGTGACTCAAAAAGTAAAGGTCATTTGGTAGTCTGCCTCCTTTCCCTTTCATGTTATCAGTGGCCTTCCCAAAATCCTTTATGCTATAATTTGGTCTATAAGAGTTTCTTTCTTTCCAGGTCTCTCACAGCATCATTATAAGCAGGGGAATTGTTGCCAGCTTCCTGCAGCTCCCTTGGGCTGTGTTACCAGATCCATGGTCTCAGTGTCAGACCCTGATGTCCACAAGAGCCTTGGTGTACAGGGGTGAGCAGTGCTGTGTCAGCTCTTTGGATTTCAGCAGTATCCATTCTGCATGTGATTCAGAACCACAGTCTACCCACATATATCTCTCTATATAACCACGCAATCCTGTTTTTGTTATCCCTGCTGTTCCTCCCACCTTCCTTCCTATTGCTTGTGTCATTAGCTTGTTGCACTTCAGCCACAAGTAGACTATAAATTCCTCAGGACTTCTTGTGCTTCAGTATCTTCTTGCCTAATTGGAACAACCAGAACACAAGTAGTCACTACGAAACAAACATAGACCTCAACAGCTGGGACAAATAAGATGCATACTTGTAGTTTCAGCCCCTAAGGTCTGTTTGACCTAGAAACCCATATTCACTTCAAGCAATTCCTCTTGTGCTTTCTGCTTTAGGTCAGAGTTGAAGCTGGAGCAAACTGTAAGGAAACACAATAAATAAACACAATTATTTAATGATCTGAAAGTCTGGTATGTTTACAGTTTCCTGGTCAGCTGACAGCTGGGTAAAATCCAAGAATCAAAAAGAAAAAAAAAAAAGAACAGTTGGAAAAAAAAATCTCTATCAGTAGAATGTCCTGAAAGTAAAGCAATTCATGTGTCACTGCTTCTTGCAACAGTCTTCCAAAGACTGAGAAAACTACTAATTTCATCTTTTCAGGTTTAAATAAGATACATACAAAGAAGAGGTGAGATGCCAAGAACAAATGCTGTGTCCTCCAGCATCACCTTTGCAATGCAAAAGGTCGAGTGTGTACCCAGAGGAGAGTGACCCAAGCACACCGGGGTGGGTATGCCTGCGTGGTGGGAGAGACTGGAGTCTGTTCCTGGAGCTCCCAACAGGCTGGGTTCAGGACATGTACTGAGTGTGCACAGCCACACACCTGTGAGCCACCCTGCCCACCTCAGTCTCCTGCTGAGCAAAGCACACCCGGACGCTGCCCCTGCGTGGGCCATGGAGCCCTCACCAGGGCACAGGGCACTGAGGCTGCTGGCAGATCACATTTAGGCCAGATGAGTGCCCACATCCATTACCCTGCCACCTGTGCAGTACAGAGGCAGTTCTGTTCTTGATGCTGAATGCAACACTAAACTAGTACAGCAGTAGTACAACACTAAGGTAAAAAGCACACTAAACTAAACAGAAGAACCCAAAAGTTTGGGTTCTGCCACCCTGACCTAGTCCTGGGCTATCAGCTTCCTGCACGGATGTTTCTATGACTAAAAAGTCCCTTACCATGATCTTCCTGAGTCCAGGGTTAGTGAAGAAGAGGTTCTGTCTGAATGTCCTGTGCTATCTGAACACCTCAAGGCACCTGAGGTCCAACCTATGGCTCAGACTCCTGGTGAGATCATAAAATCATAGAATGGTTTGGGTTGGAAGGGATCTTAAGGACCACATTGTTTCAGTCCCCCTGCCATGGGCAGGGACACTTTCCCCTAGACCAAGTTGCTCAAAGTCCTGTTCCTGTATCCTTGAGCACTTCCAGGGAGGAGGCATCCACAGCTTCTCTGGGCAATCTGTTCCACTCTCACAGTAAAGGATTCCTTCCTAGTATCCAATCTAAACCCAGCCTCCTCCCATTTGAAGCTATTCTCCCTTGTCCTACCACTCACAAGCCCTTGTAAAAAGTCCTTCTCCAGCTTTCTTCTAAGGGCCCTTTAGGTACTAGATGGTGCTGTAAGGTGCCCCTGGAGCCTTCTCTTCTCTAGGCTGAACAGCCCCAACTCTTAATCTGTCTATAGGAGTGGTGCTTCAGCCCTCTGATCTTTTTCGTGTCCCTCCTCACGACTTGCACCATCAGGTCCATGTCCTTAGGTTGAGGGCTCCAGAGCTGGACACATTACTCTGGTTGAAATCTCACCAGAGCAGAGGGTAAGAACCATCTCCCTCAGCCTGCTGGCCACACTCCTTTTGATGCAGCCCAGGGCACAGTTGGCTTTCTGAGCTTTGAGTGCACATTGCTGGGTCATGTCAAGCTTCTCATCAACTAACAGCCCCAAGTCCTTCTCCTCAGGGCTGCTCTTAATCCATTCTATGCCCAGCCTGTATCTGTGGTTTGGATTTCCCCAACCCTTGTTCAGGACCCGATGGGATTTGTGTTTTCAAACGTGATGGCAGCTGTGTTTACAGCAATGTCACAGTCAGAGAGGCTCAGGAGCTAGGGTCACTGTAGCTGATGGGTGGGCAGCCTCACACTTCTTTTACTAAAGGGTATCCTAGTTGTTTGGCCTTGGGCAGATTTTGGAGAAATCTCACCCATATATCAAAATAAACTTGCACTCAAAGGTCAACAGGTTGAGGAAAGTCACTATCAAGCATATTGGAGCTTGCAGCAATCTGTAGATCTATTTGAACATGGTCTGAAACAGGCTCCAGACATTAAGAAAACAACTTCATAACAGCCCTTTGTCTAAATTTCAGCACAGAACAAGCCTGTATGCCTTTGGCATGGATTTATTTTCTTCTTTACTCAACAATTTTTACTCTGCTCAGCGTACTTACCCAACCAGCTGCAAACCTCCCCAGAGCTGCAAACATAGTGATGAGTCAGTCTAACGCAGTCTTCATCTCTTTCCCTGAAAATCTGGCATGCCTGCTGATGTTACAGCATCAAATCAATTTTTGCTCTCTTTCTTTGGTTCCCTTTAGTCCATTTAGCTCTGATTTATGTTCTGAAAGCAATTCTCATAAATGGCTTGCAATGGTGGAAATGATGGAAAAGGATTATAGCACGAGACCAAGAAAGACAAACAAATGGAAAAGCCCAAACCTGCCCTGTGCTGAGGGGTCAGCTCTAACACTCAGGGGAGGTTGACAAGGGCTGTGACCTGCAGGCAGCCACAGCTGCCGGGCTGCCCGTACCGGCTGTCCATGCCAGTGCCAGCACGGCCTCCCAAGCTGCTCTCCCAGCAGCTGCCCAGCTGCCACAGCTTAGAGCACTGCACTTCCCCGCCCCTCAGTGACCCCTCAGCAGCTCGTGGGCAGCTCCTGTCCAGCTGTCCGTGAGCCTCAGGCAGGGGGACAGCTGGGGCAGCAGCGATGGCAACCCCCTCAGCTCCTGCATCGTGGTCCGAGCCCCCCACGGTGGGTCACCCTCCTCCTGCCAGCAGAGCAGGAAAGCAAGCCAAAGGTCCCAGTTTGCCATGGAAATCAGAACAGAGAAGGCAGGATCTGCACCAGCAGCGTCTGCACACAGACATCTACTACAGGCAAAAGTAAATCCTTATCTAAATTGACATCCAGCAGCATTGTTTTGAGCAGCTCTGTGCTGAAGGAGGAGGTTCAGGCACACGTGTCATATGTATGTCAGAATATACCTGTGCTCAAGGGTCAACAGGATGGTAAAACTCATCATCAGAGAAGATGATAGGCAGGCATAACTCTACTCTTATAAACTATAATATACTATTTGCAGCATGGCTTACATTAACATGTCTTCAAGAACAGTATCAGCTATCTACTTTATCATAATGTGATTTTAAAGAGAAGACTTTTTTGTTCCCCCAGTGTGACTGTGCAATTAACAAGCAGACTGGATCTTGCAGCAATCTGCATCTTTAACTGGTCTGGAAAGTGGTCTGGCAGAGGGGGAGAGGGGACAGGGAGGGACAGCCACCCATGGGTGGGGGAAGCATGCAGCCTTCTGTCTGGATGTGCTAAGGGGTCCTCAGTGGATCACCTCACAGATTTCTGTCCTTCACCCTTAATGGGATGGGAAGAGCTTGAATGTGAGATTTCAGCTGAACAGCAATGGGAAGTCAAGTTAGGCCAAATTCAAGACACCTGCAGTTCTCAGAAAGCATCTACTGTCCAAAGCTTTCTGCAGAGTAACTTCAACCCTATAGGAAAGAAAATATTTCAGTAGAGGTAAACAGACTCTTACTGGTGTTAAGCTTCCAAGAGTCAGACTTACAATTCTTACAGTCACAAATGTGATTCACAAACATTCCCCATTTTCTGATTTTTTTCTGACTGAGCCCACAAACTCCAACACATGATTTCAAGGAAGGAGAGCTGTGCACTGCTCATTCGTGACCCATCCCAGCCATGGTGCCCATAATGTCACAGTACTGCACATATTCTCTCAGCAGGGCCACTGTTGCCATATTAGATGTTAAACCATGTGTTTAACATTTATAAGTCACTTTGTCCTCATCTGCACTATAATTTTGTAGTACATCATATATGCGAAATGAGTTTCATTTCTTCTCCCTACACCTTTGGTTTATTGCATTTACATAAAGCTGTCTAATATTTATGAGGATTTTTACACCTTTATGAAATTTATTTCTTCAGCCACCAAGGAGATGACATTTCTGAGGTAATACTGTTATTTCCCAAAACCTATTTTCTGGTATCTTTGGCCTCACTGAAGTGGCACATTTTTCATTAAACTTAGCAGTACCTGAAGTCGTTAAGGTGACAGTAGTTTGCCATTATAGCTGTTGTAGCGGGGCTGGTAGTGACTTCACCCTTGGGTCATCTGAGGCAATTATTAAGTAAAGTGTCAAGAGATATTGAATGACTTTTAGAAAACTTAGAATTGCCTTGCTGAAAGTACCTCTTCTACTCAGAGAGCACAGAAAGCTGACCTTCGTAGCTCAACTCACCTGGAAAAAGAGAGAGAGATCTACAGAACACAGCAGTCATCACAGCCAAAGATACTAAGGCATCCTGTCTTTGCCCTCCAGTATTCACCGTGAACTGAATCTTTTTTTCACTTCCAGCAACATGTTTTCATTCTGATTTTCATCTACTCTAGTGATTAAAGTTGCCTGCTAACCCTGAGGACACTGCTGATCTCCCTGTGTGTCACAGCTTGTCATCGAGTCACAGTTGCTCTCATGCAGTGAGGGAAGACTGGATGCAGAAACAACAAATAACCTGGAGGAGCATGGAGCAGCCTGCTAACAATATAAAGTCTACGTGTTTCTTTCCCTGGTTAAACTCACTGGATGAATGAAAACCTTTTAAAGAGATATGGGTCTTATCTTTGAACCAGTGAGCTGTGTATCTGGGCATTTTTCAGACAAAAATCCAAAATCACTTCGCAAGTGAGAGAAAAATAATTTTAAATTCACTACACAAAGTCTCTGAAGCAGCCTGGAGCAATACAGAGCTACTGATATCTCTTCCTACTGTCTGAACGGGCCACATAAATTACAAGCCAAATGTGCCTAAAGTCAGTAATTTCACCTTGGCTTAAAAGGATGCTAATTTTTATCATATTGGAAAAAACATTTTGTAACCACTTTATACAAGTTGCACAAGTACAACAAACAGAACAACCGAGCAGCATCATCAACCCTGTAAAATTTACATAACATAAGCCTGTAGTTTTGGTTACAATGAACATTTAAAAATTATTGCCATCAGTGTAAGTTAGGATTTTCAGAGTCAAATCTTAAAATTTACAGGGGTTCATCACATAATTTTTTTGTATCAGCATTCCTGACTCATTTATTCTTTATTCTTTATTCTTTTTTCTTTATTTTATTTTGAGATTGCTGATTAACTCAGTTTTTGAATATCACTTAGAAGCTAAGAAATCCCATGCACTTCACTGTGACAAGCACAAAAGACAGCTGAGACTGTAAACTCAGCAGGCCAGGAATCGTGCATGCTGTACAATAAGTAAATTACTTTAGGCAAGATCTTGTAATTTATCAGTTTAGGCAGGGTTGATGGCAGGCATCTGTATTCTTTTATACATAAAAAACCTCAAATCCTTATCAGTCTGTAACAGCCATTGTGGAAATCTTTTGTTCTGGAAGACAAGGGGGTGGTACTACCTCCAACTAAAATTCAGTGGAAAATTGCAGCCAAGTGGTTCAGCCATTTCCAAATCCTGCTCTCCTCTTGCCTGCTTGTGTTAGCACTTCCAGAAATGGTTTGTTTGAACAGCTGCATTGTCTCCATGCTGTGCTGCAGGGACTTGAAATGTGGCTGGTGATAGAGGGGGGAGGTGATAGCCTTCGTTTTCTGGGGCTAAAGCTGTGAAAATGCATTCAGGTGTGGCCACATTACGAACCCTGCAGGTGATTTAAGTGTGTGTGAGGGGAGGAGTGGGGAAAATGTGCCACGGTGCTGTTCAGTATCATCACACCTGTGCCAGCTCGGTCACCCGAGCTGTGCCCTGTCCATGTCCTGTGACCGGAATGGGGCAATCGCTGGTTCTGCAGCCACTGCTGCCCCTGCTGGGGTCGGGCTGCAAGGGCTGCGCAGAGGCGGGAGAGGGGCTGAGGGGGGAAACAGCTGTCTGAGAGCAAAACATCTGGAGAAAGGGAAGGGAAGGGAAGGGAAGGGAAGGGAAGGGAAGGGAAGGGATAACATTCTGCCTATTGACTGGCATCTTCATGGCCAGAGAGAAGAAAGGCAAGGGAAAGGGACATCTTGCCAGATGATCCAGTGTTAGCAAAAATAAACATATGCAGTTATCTGCCAGAACTGGCAGTGCAATGAAAGAAATGAAAGGATATGTGTCCTGAGAAGATGTGCACCCAGCCAAGATGTGCTTCCAGCCACAGCAACCTGCTCCAGAGCTCATACAAAGGTGCATGCGGTGAGTCATGCAAGGAGAGTCCCACACAACCTTCCTCATGCCCATTTCCTGGGGTGAGTGTTCTGGGAGTCTTAAGGACAGCTGGTGTCACCTCCTGTGCAAGTCAACAACACTGACTGCACCTTTGCTCCCTTCCACCACCACTCAGTGCTGCCTTTGGGGTGCAGGTGGCCACGGGGAGCTGCAGTGCCACAGTTTTGTGACTGTGGTGAGTCATGGATCTGCATTTTCACTTTGCACAAAGATTTGGGTTTCATGTTTATATCTTTGAACAGAAACAAGACACAGCAGTCACAGCTCAGGAATGGCTGTCCCCAAGGCTCTGGTGACATACCTGCTGTAATTAACACAGGAACTTGCTCTTCCTGGAAGAAAGAGACTGGAAGGAGCTGTGTGTCCCGCAAGGCAAAACAGATTTCCACAAGTCTCTCTTCTGCTCTCCTCAAGTCTGGGAAGTGCCAAAGTGCTGGGGATCACTCCAGATTGCTCCATGTACAGGAGTAGATGACAGAGGCGTAGATGCCTAGGGCTTCTCCACAGTGCTGCCAGGCCATGGGGGCAAATGTGGTACCTGATGGTGATGTAGTTATTGTGGGGAAGACCTGGGCTCTTCCAGAGGGCAGCCAAGAAGCAGACACACAACTGTGCTTAGCATACAAGTGAGCCAGTGGATTTCACTTAAGCTGGTTTTAGTTTCAGCCATAATTTTATAGCCAGCAAAAGTTTCTTTTAAAATATTAGACAAAATTAAAAATGTGTGAAGACGGGTTATTAACATAGTTGTCACTGCAAATGTAAAACAGATCTTTCAGCTCCTTGCTTAATAAAAATGTTGGTTCTTTTTTTCTCCCATAAGTCTTCTCATTTGCTTTTTCCCCCAAAGCTCTTGCCCTCACTGCCTCACAGTTCATCAAAGCTGTTCTTCAGGCTATTTTATGAATGCACAGCTATATGTCTACACATCTATATATGCTATTTATACATCTATATATAGCACACAGCTATATGCATACATGTCTATAGATAGACAAGTCAAGGTCACAGATTTTTGCCTCCTACAGAGCTGACAATATTCATGGTGATCCCTGTGCTGCCTGATCCCTGTTTGGAGATCTTATATGTTCTTTGTGTAATCTGGGTTGCCATCAAAACTGCTCCCTTCAGCTGGATCAAGCACCAGATACAGTGCTTCTGTAGGTGGTAATTTTAACAAGGAGCTTCAGATTTTTGTATGATTTGACTTCCCTTCCCTTCCCGCATCTTCCCTTCCCTTCCCTTCCCTTCCCTTG
>VXAC01009004.1:1565383-1660694 GCA_013399225.1 Rhipidura dahli | reverse complement strand
TCCCTTCCCTTCCCTTCCCGGAAACTTCCCTTCCCGGAAACTTCCTTTCCTGCACCTTCCCTTCCCTTCCCCTACACAAACATGGACTATGCAAAAGACCTCAGACATCAGAAAGCAGTTAAAGTTCTTATTATCTTTTTAAGATCTCATGGACCTGAAACACCCTATTCATCATATTTCAACGTTTTCAGATGAGCAAAACTGGAAGTGTGTTATTTTGTTGGCAGTTCTCTGTTTAGAGAACCTTATTTACTATCTACCAATTACTGGGTAATTTCTTCTGCATTCTACATTAGTGACAGTAAATGCCCATTATGTTCCCTCTTTGGGTAGACTGGTTATGCATAGCCAGTTGTCCAGCTTTGTCTATCTTTTAATTCCAGCTTCATTACTGGTATGGTCAGAAATGAGTAATTTTTAAAAGTAATAATTAATCTATGAGCCTGTCTGCCACCATTTACTTCACATCAGATCTTTTGCCTGTTTCCTGCCTTTACCATTTTTTATGCATATTTTGAGTGGAAGTAGATAGCCTCTACTGTGGACATCATGCCTTTTTGTTTTTTTTAATGTGCCCATTCTTTCAAAAAGCAGTCACATGTAAGAGCAAGACTTAGTCTGGTAGCTAGAGTGTAGTCCATCTCCTACTGTTGAGATTAATCCAGCTAATTTATTACTTCTTGTTTACAGTCTGAAAGAGAAAAAGATCTTTTCCCATCAATTTTCTTGGCAGTCTCTAAAATGCACTATTTATTGCTCTCAAATTTCTGGTTAAATAATATTCAGTCACCTCTACAGCAGTTTCAAATGGAGAATGTCCCTGAGGACAGTTAGTAGTCAGCAATGCCTTTTCATTGTATGGGATGCCATAAATGACAAATGACAAGTGGAGACACCATTAAGCTTCATAATGTCTTTAGATGAGTTTGCCTGACACCTGTTTAAATTGAACACCAGCTTTTGCAGATTGAATACCAATTCTTTGCCACAAGCCTGCATATGGATGTTATAGGGAGGAGAGTATTTTGATTGCACAATTAAAAAATTCCAGAAGAAAAAGCAAATTAGCGTTATGCATATACTGTGCACAATAATTGCATGAAACCAGCCTTAAGTGCTCTGCAAATACACAACCAGAGCAACTGAGGCACGGTAAAAGCAGCCTTGGGGCATTTCAGTGAACCCAGGGACAACCTGCAGGTCTTGGTGCACCACACCAATGACCAGCGAGATACCTCCAGTCAAAGCCACCCTGACCTCATCTATTCACAAACAAGCTGGTTCCCCTCTCAGATTAAGAGGTCTCTAATGAGAGCACCCTAATTAAATCTAGTTTGTTAGTGTGCAGCAGAAGTGGTGGTTTGGTTACTGGGCTGATGCACATTCCCAGATCCAGCTGTGCTTTTCCCAGTCTGGCCCATGTGGTCTCTCCTGACCTCTGGCTCAAGGTCACCATTACTTTGGCATTGCTAAGGAAAGGGCTCCTTACCCAATTCAATCAAAACCAGAAATAATCTAGTGCAATTTAAACTGTGTACTTGAAGAATTTTTAAAAACTTCTAAGATTTTCTTGCTAAGAAATTAGCAAGAAAAGTATAATTCCAAATATACTTTACAGCCATAAACCTGACCAAAATTTTTGTCACTCCAAATCCCATACAAGGCCACAAAGAGCCACACAGTTAAATCAGGCTTACACCCAAAAGTCAAGGTCATCTGACAGATTGCTATCATTATTGATTTGGGTCTGAGATCTCAAATATTTATTCTAATTTTAGACACCACTAGCATTGCTTAGATGGGCACATGCTTTTAGAGAATTCCCTTATTCAACAGCCCATCTCACGTTCAGTGTCCTCAGTGGCAACACAGATTGAAGATTGTACATGTGGGCATAATTCAGCTTCCAAAATCCTCATTGGCTAGAACAAGTAAGAAAAGGGGGGAAAAAAGCAGAAGGAGAGGCTGAATTTTCATAGGCAAGTGAAAAAAAACACCTGCTTCTTCAACTGCCATGAGTTAGCAGAGCAGTATAAACCCATGCCCATTGCCCCCATGCTGTCCCTTGTGATCAGCACAATCCATTAAAACCTTCTCCACAGCTGTGCACCTGGGTAAGTGCATACTGATTGCCTGTGCAGGGCATGCAACAGGACAGGGCCAAATCCTAGCTGCCACATACACAACTCCTGCCTGAGGTAGAAGCTCCCTGCCTGAAGAGTAATGAGCTTAAAGGTGTGAAGTAAACCCCTCAAATCTAGTGGTACCAGTCACATTTGTGGTCAGCACCATCCTTAGACATTCTACTTGTTCCCAGTCTTCAGGTTTACTTAAAATACAAGTGTCTCACTTTTGTAATAAAAACATATTAAAGACATCTGTTAATCTGTTTAAAATATTTTCTGTTTTCAAAATCCTTGAGGGTAAAATATGTGTCCCTGCTAAGACAACCCTTTCTCTACTAATTTACCCCTATGTGGCCTTTTTCAAACTCATTCAAAGGGGTCTCCTTCAAGAAATTTCTGATCTCTGTAGTTCCAGTGAAAGCAGAAAATTTCTCCCTGCAAATGTGCTCCAGATCTGTCTCTCAGGAGCCAAGATTCAACAAAAATGAGCTGCCAGCTGCATGAAAGTTTTACATATGTAGCAAGAGGAGTAATGGAATGAGAGCAACAGTTTATTTGTAGAAGTAGAAGCAAGCAGTCTAAATAAATGAAGCAACTGATAATTGTTTAGACATTCAGAGGTTTTGTAAACGTTTCATTAAATTGATGGGATCAAATGCATCCTTCCAAATTTTTGGGACATAGAAATTTATGTGGCTAGGCCCTTTAGCATATCTCTCTTCAGCATTTTGTTTCCAAGCTAGTGAAGGCAATGAGACTTCTAGGTCTCAAATAACTGCAGGTCCATGGCCTTTGTGAACTTCAATTTTGAAATTCATGGAACACAAACCGTCTCACAGCTAGGCCTGGACAATGCATGGGCTTGTAAAACTTCTGCCATGTACAACTGCAACCATTTGTTGTCCTTCAGTGTTCTTCAGGAGAGCCTAACCTAAAGGAAGCATGTAAGTGCCTGCTCAGAAATAGGAACATCTAGATCCAAAGCAAACCAAAGCTAGGGCCTGGAGACTCACTGCCTTGGACTGTTCCTACTTTAAATTGTCTGATGAACCCAAATGCAACACCTGCCACCATCATTCAGGGGAAGGTCAGACCCAGTGAAGTCACACCTTCTACAGCAATTCAAAGCCTGTGTAAAGTCAGACACTGCCCTTCCATCTCCACTTTTCTCAGGTTAAATAATTTGAGGTGATTTCTTAAGACTTCTGCCCACAATGTTGGCAAAAGTTGAACTATGCTGCTGGCACTGAGCAACCAGCCAAAAACAGAAAATGAATCTCTTTAGCAACAGAAACTGATCCTGAGTAGAGCTGTTAGGTTTATCCATCATGGCTGAGAAAAAAAGAGAAAAATGCATCCTCTAATCATCTGGCTGGATTTGCTACCACAAGTTCAGGTGGTCCAAGCCAGTAATGGGAGCTTCTGTGGAAACAAAGCCAATCCTCAGAAAAGGGCCTGTTTCTTCTGCCTCTGCCTTGGTTAGATTCACATCCTGTGCCCTTGCTGCTGGTGCACAGGTCAGAAGTGGAGCAAGTGCTGGCTGGGTATGTCCCAATATCAGCATGGTATTTGTTTCCTTTGTGTTTGGCTTTCAGATGAGAACTAAACAGTCCACTGAGATAATGGGGTACAAAGCCCTTTGCTCTAAACCCAGAGAAAGGAGCTAGATAATCAAGGCCTCACTATCATCTTCATATTCAACCAGTGGTTCCAGCTTCATGTTCTTGGGATCACCTGGGATCTGAATTCTGTTTATTAGAAAGCCATGGACATCATGAAGACTCTCTTATGGAGACCATACTCTCTGATAAAATGTGGAATCACAGGAAGATAAAAAGATGGTTTATTTTAAGATAGTGCAAACAGTAAGCTAGATTACAAAAAGCAATCATGAAAAGAATCTGAAAGGCACCTTTTCCCTCACCTGTTCAATTTAATTGGCTTGTTTTTAAGCCAGTGAGCTCAGAGCAATATTTTTCCAGAAAGACCAGTCTGCCAATACTGATCAGTTAACACCCCAGAAGGTTCCTCTTTTGGTCACATGACAAAACAAAAGTCATGATTATGATAAAGCTTCCCTGTAAGTCAAGGATGTATAGAAGTGCACCGACTGCACACTGCAAGAGAATGTAACAAAAGCAGGTGTAGAGGTGACACGTGTTACTGCCAAACGCTGAAGACAATGAGGAAAGGGTGGCAGGGTGTGTTTGTTTTGCTTCTCTGGAGGGATAAAATGAAGATGATAAAGGTCAAAAGAGGATTCTGAGACTGTAAGAGTCATACCTCTTAAGCAACACTATCAAATGTCGAGTTACTGAAATACGAGAAGAACAAAGCACAGTATCAAAATGCCCATCACCAGCCTGCTGTATCAGCAGCCTTGTAAATCTAAACTCAAGAAAACTCTTGTTAGAAACTGAGGTAACGTCAGAGCCTCACCATTTGTTTAAAAATACAAAGTAGAATGAGAAAATTATTTACACTTGCTTGATCCATTCACCACTAAGAGACACCAATATTGAAAGGAAGTGAGGATTGCACAGGGGATGGGGAAGTTACATGATTACCCAGTATGGGCTAATTAATCCTTAATGACACATAAAGTGGTGAGGGGAGCTCCAGTGTCCATCTTTGCACCAGCTAAGGGCTACACCTGCATCTACCAACCAGACAGAAAAACATATTCTAAAAGTATGTTAAAATAACCGTTTTCATCCTCTTTATGGACAGGGCCAACAAATTCCTAGAAGTTATAAAATCAATGTGATGCCTCCAAAGCAATATTTCTGTAGCCCTGTTAGCTCTGTAGTATACACAACACAAAACATGGAAAATTAAACTTTTAGCACACAATTTTTATTAGCTGAAAATAATCATCTTTGGCTTTCAAAGCTTTGGCAGGGAGCCATTTAAGAATTATAGGCTGAGCTTTGAAAGAAAATGTGTTTTGAAATCCCATCTTTATTAGTTGAGCTATCACTATTACTATTCAATTACAGTACAAATGTGCAGCTTTCACAATGCAAAATGCCACTTCAAACTCTTTTGACAGGATTAGATGTAATGTCACTTTCTCTATTTGGGCCAGTTCTTCAAGATCCCAACACGACCCAAATCCCTCTGAAACCTACTGGCAATGCAAACTGGAAGGGATCAGACGTCTAAGAAAAGCAAGAAGGATCAGAGAAGCCTTCCTTCCAATTAACAGGGGCAATAATTAATAACAGTCAAAAATTCCATTTCTGCAGGATTGTTGCTTGGAGAAAGACAAGACAACAGCACAGCCTCACCCTTTTACAGAAATAAGAAAGAATAACAGTTAGAAGAGTAATCCCTGATAAAAAATGCTGAGGAGGAGAAGAGGTGGGAAGAGTACTGAGAAGGAATCCTCTGTTTCAGTAATACTGCCTTGTTGATCTTCCCTCCCTCCACCATGTGGTTTCTATTTTCTTGTATTAATCCGTGCTTCCCCTCCCTACATTTTTTCATGTGGTTGCCAGTTTGAGGTCAACGAGCACTAAGAATGGACCGAAAAGAATTTCCAGGATGTTTTTTAAGACTATTAATAACTGTAACAGCTATTCAAGCAAACAGCACTTCATGTTCATTGTACTCCAGGGCGTAAAATCATCACTTGAGGAGGCTGATTCAGAGTTTCCTCACATTGCAAGTTGTACAGGCAGTCAGGTACAGTGTAGGGTGTTGGAAGCAAGATGTGACTTCCAGTGGGATGCTGAAAAATAAGGAGCCAATACTGTAGACATCAGCCGGGACATTTTCCAAAGGTAAGAAAACTCCAGAGCCAGGTCTCATGGGGGATTTTTAAGTGTTGCCACTTACAGTACTGCACTTCCTAATTTCACACCACCCCACAGACAGGCATCTTCAAAGCCCTAAGTTGTGAGGTATTGCTCAACAACATGCAGCAAGACTGAAGTACTTGTAAGTGAGATCTGCAGAAGACAGCCAAGCCAGCAGACTGCCAGAGTCTACAGGGAGAGGTGGCACATCTGGAAACCTGGGATTAAGTTTCATCAGTGCTGAGTTATGGAAGCTCGAGCAGCATCCCTCACCACAGTGGTGCAGGGGGGCTCATCTGGGCCTTGCAGGAGAAACCCACAGCACAGTGAGTAATGTAAAAAAGGTCTGACCCGTGATGTTCAGGACAACACACCTCAAAATGACACCAAAGCCTTCCATAGGACACACCACCAGCCCCGTTCATGATCACACAGGGCAGAATACTGTGGCTTCACAAGCCCCAGTGCACTACTTTAGCAGATATAATGGGCAAATTGCAAAGACACAGACAGTCTCCTTCCTAGCTATCTTCTGTGTGAGGCCTAACAGGGCAGAAACTCTCTGAGAATGCCACAGATCAGAAAAAATACAGGAAAAAAATAAGGCCTAGAACATGAGAGAGGCCATGGAGGAGACAGTCTGAGAGCCCCTTAGAGGCCCAGGCAGGAGGCAGCCTGAAGACGCCAGGTGTGGCTGCTCACACACCAACAGATGTCTCTGGTCATGTGTAATCCCCTCTGCTTCCAAGGGGATTAAACGTCTGACCTTGAAATACTTAAAACAGGGCCCAAAGTCTATTTTGAAGCTGATTTTTTATAAATTGGAATATTATGCCTGTTGAAAAGAAGAGACTAAAACTTGCACAAGAGGAGAAGAAGCACTATGTCAAATTTCAGAGGCTGTACAAGGGCGTAAATCACATGTCAGAAGGGGAATATCAACAAATTAAAAGGTGAATTCAAACTAAGAAGAATGTGTGCTATATTCTACTCCTCCTACAGACAGCAGCTTTTGGGCACACAGGACTTTCCAGACTCCTAAGAAATTACGCAAATTATTTACTTTTTCCCCAAGGCTTTGCCTTGTGTTTTCCTTATTGATTTTGTAATTCAGAGGATAAATGAAAAAAGCAAAGGGATACTTAGAGTGGATATTAATTTTCTTTCTTGTCTTCCCTGAAAATGACAGAGTTAAGCAGAAGAAAGATTACAGGCCCTTGTGGACTTTTTTGAGATGTGAAGTTAGGTCTGATATTTATATAAACACTAACACACCCAATCTGAGTCTCAGAAGTTTCCAATACTCATTCACAAAGGTAACCAGAGATGAGGAGTGACCCAAACCTGCAGCTGACATAGCCAGACTTGAATTGGAGCTCCCACAGAAAGACGAACAAAATTCCAATAAACAACATGCCTGAAGATACAACTGAATTGTTCCTTCTCTGTAGGAACTGCAGCCCTTTCTCTTTTTCACTATTTCTGCCACTTAGGGGTCCGAAGAAGCATTTCAGGCTTGTATACATTGCACTAACATCCCAGCTAAGACCCTGATCCAAGCAAAGAGAAACAGTGGAGCAATTTGTCTGGTTGATGACTGCAGAAATAGATGAATAAATCATAGAATCATAGAATCATTTAGGTTGGAAAAGACCTCTAAGATCATCAAGTCCAACTGGTAATCCAGCACTGCTAAATCCACCACTAAACCATGCTCCCAAGTACCACATCTACATGGCTTTTAAACACATCCAGAGAAGGATATTCCATCACTGCCCTGGGCAGTCTGTTCCACTGCTGGACAACCATTTTGGTGAAGAAAATTCTCTTAATATCCAATCTAAACCTCCCCTGGCACAACATGAGGCCATTTCCTCCTCATATGCTGGTTACCTTGGGGAAGATACTGATCCTCACCTGGCTACAACCCCTTTTCATGTAGTTGAGAGGATGATAAGATTTCCCTTGAGCCTTCTTTTGTCCCTCAGTTGCTCTTCATAGGAGTTGTGGTGTTTCTGGCCATACCACACCATAGGCATTGCCGTGAGGAGCTACTTACTCTTTTTATATTGAGCATTACAGTTACATTTCCTGCCCGTTGCCTCAAAGACTGACATTTACCAGACTCTGCTAATCTTAGGCATAACTTCGGTGTTAAGTGAGTGTTAAATATATACAATCAACAAACCTGGTTTCCTCCTTTACCCACTCTCTCCAACACCAGAATGCCTGGGGCAGACTCCCTGGGGCAGAACACAGGGAGCAGCTGAGCCGAGGCACGGGCAGAGCTCACACATCCCAGCAGAATGGGAATAGATACTGCACTGAGCTGGAATGGGAATTGCAGCTGCCAGGCTTTTCTCCAGGCTTATTTATTACCTTGGGCAAGTTATTCAACCAGTGTCCTGAGCGCCCAAATTAAAAGTAAAGCAGTGGTAATCCTTTTCAGCAACTGTGCTGCTCGGGCTTTTCTAAATGTCCCTGAGGCCAGGGACTTTTTCTCACTAAAGCTTGTTCCAACCATGATCCAAATGTGGAGCTGAATGCCTGTGTGGTTCTTCTCTAATCTACTGGGCAACACACTCCCATGCAGAGGAGTGACTGTTCCCCTCTCCTGGTTAACTCTCCTTTATTTCCCTCTGTATCTATGCAATGACTGCTCCAAAGCATTTGCATTTCAGCTGGTCCAACATTCCCAACATTATTTACTCGTGTTGTTGGAAATCTAATGGCATTTTTTCTAGTGCACAGACATGTTTTCATTAACTGTGGTTAAATTCCAGCTAATGCAGTTACATGATCCCTACCTTCACTGGCAGTTGCAGAGGAGTTAATATTGCATTTTCACTTCCTGCCTTTAAGAATGAGACAACTGTATTGTTTCAAATTGCTCTGTGTATAGCATGTTCCCTTCATAGTTTTGGAAAATCTGGGAAAGCCTGTGATATGATAAAGGTCAACAGAAATCCATTCCCCATTGGACATCCCTAGAACAGTGTCTCCACTGAAATCCTCGTGGTGAAGCTTTGGGCACTGCTGTGTACATGAGTGTGAGTGTCCAGAGGAAGGCTGGCAAGGGCCATCGTGTTTTGGGGGGAGGAAAGGGACAAAGGGGCACTGGTACTGTTGAAATTGAGTCTGAAACAGATTTTATATCCTCTGAGCTATGCCAGTAAGAGGAGTCTTGGGGGACACAGCAAACAAATTTTCTCACCTCTGAAAAGCCAAACACAGCTGCAGAGCTGGATGTAACCATAAGTGTGGACACGGCTTGGTATGCTGTTCTCACAGCTGGAGAGAGAGAGCCCCACTCCACCTCCCCTTAGCACAATGGGGCAACATCACACTGCCCTTGGGAGAAACCCCTGCCCAGTGCCTCTCTTCAGGCTGGGTCTCTCCAAAAGCTCAGTCCCTGCAGATCCACTTCCAGGAGGCAGAGTAGAGCTGAAGGTCCTTCTTTGGCAGCCTTGGGGACAGAAATGCCCAAGAGCACAGTCCTCCTCGAGCAGCCCTTTGCACTGCCCATCCATCCCCCATGAGCCCAGAGCACACACAGGGTACAGGGAGTGTGGGGGGCAGCCCTCCATCCTGCCTCCAGTAAATCACAAATAACTTTCTGTTAGGGGAGGTCACAAGAAGCAGAATAAGGCTTGGTCAAGGGCACCATATTTTTGGATCAAAAGCGTGCATTTATATCCTGAGTAGATTAGATTAGGATTCAAGTGGATGTGGACCTGTAGTTGGGATGACATTTCCTGTTGATTTTTCCTAACACTTTTCAGGGCAGAAGTTGGACACATGTGGTAGATGGGTTTCCTGAAGGCATGATATAATCTTTCCCATATAAATGATGGAGTTAACATGCCTAACACCAGAGCCAGAACGGTGCTTCTTCAAGTCATCCTTGATGGCTAATCACTTCTGAGGCTTGTGGACTCAGGTACCAGTCACTGAGCTGGCCTGATTTACAGCTACAATTAATTTTATTTTAGGCAGGTGATAGCTCCTTCTGTTTCACTGACTTTTCATTCCCAGATTTTGGAAGACCACAATGCCTTTTTATGTTAATTGGATTCTGCTTCCTCAGATTCTCACACAATCATTTAGCACAAAGCACAGACTGCTCTTTCCTCAGCCATCTGGCAAACTGAAATCAACAATTTTCCAAAAAAACAGACATCTGAAAATAATGTTAATGTATTCTAACCCCTATATACTGAACAAGTCAACAGGCAAGTTGGAATATGGAGAACAGGATGTTGGTAGGGCACCCCGTTCATCTTGCCCTTCAGCATCCCTAAACCATCAGACTAAGGCTGCAAGATCATAAACACAAATCCACCCTCTCCTAGAAAGCCAAGACCTCCTGCAGCCCAGCATCTGCTACACCAAAGATCAGGTCATGGAAATTGTTTTTTTTTAATGGATTTATGCTGCTGAACAGGGATAGAAATGTATATTTAAATATACACATGCATGCACACATCTATGCCTGGGATGTGGATCATTGCTGTCACATTACATCCTACTTGCCTCGGCAATAAAGCCTTTCTAGCTAAAATAATTTGTTGGGTCCACAGTCAACACCTTTATCGGACAGGGCTGGAGAGCCTGTCTTTGTGATATAACAGACTCCAGTTTCCTGGAAGACAGACGGTTTAGATAAAGCTGGCAGGAAGGAGAATGATAAGAAATACTACTGACTTGTGAAATGATTTCTTCCTTTGTGTGACACAGCTACCTGAGGAAAAAGAGAACATAACTTCAGATTCTTGGAGCCCCCAGCCATCCCAATGTACAGTGGCACAGAAGGAGGAAGCCAGTGCTGTGTTTAACACCGGTGGCAGTCCAAGAGTTAAACAAAACCACACTGCACTCAGGGCACCCAACTCAAAAGGATGTATACAATATGCATGCAACAAACCTGCACTGTACCTGTCTTTGTGCTTTTTATACTTACTTGCACAGCCCAACATAGTCCCTTGTAGTTCACAGACATCAACTGCAAGTTGGAATTGGGAATTCTGCTTTTGCAGGACTTTTCCAAAGAGGAATACCCATACAAAATATTTAATGGGACAGTCACAGTAGTACTGAGTGATGAAGACTAAGAAACTGCAACAGCAAGTGAATTGACATTTGGTAGAGTTTTTGTCATCCTAGCCCAGTTTCTAAATGAAAGACCATCTTCACACAGAGGATCATTGCAGTGCAAATTTATGAAAATTCTATCTGATCCTCTCTGCATTGAAGAAATTATTTTTTGATTTGTTAAATTTAAACAAACACTTTTGAAAAGATTTTCCTAGCACAGCTTTTCTAAAAAATGTATTGCAAAATCAGTGCCTGGTATTGTCATTCACAATATGTGGCACTTTCCCCCATGCATTAATTCTGCCAGCAAAACCCCCAAACAACTACATGCAGAGCAGCAACTACCTCATTTTTACCTGGTCTATGACATAATGTCTATCTGTTTATGCCACAATTTGTGCATGTGGCCATCCAAAAGGCTCACGAACAAACAACTAGACAGCAGTTTCTGCATTTCCAGCTTCCATTCCCTTCTCTCTGAATGTGTCAAACCACCATGGCATGCTGGCTGGACTCAGCCAATCCCCAAAGCAAACCTGAAGGGTTAAATTTCCACTGAAGGTGATGGGTGTTTCAGTGTGCTGGGGACATACTGGTACCTCTCCATTATCACTGTACCCCTTATCTGGTAACAATAACACAACTATTGAAAGGAAACAACACCCTCTTTGTCAATATGACTTTGCTCTTAGAATGGTTTTCATAGCTTAAGAAATGCTGGGCAAAATTGAACCCAGAGGACGATATCATCGCTGTCCAGCCAGCAAGGATAAATTATCATCAGCTTTCAAAAGCAGCAGTCTATCTTTCCAGTGCTGGAAGCCAAGCAGATGGATGCCTGGATGGACGGTGAGGGGGTAGCCATAGTAACCATCATCCTGTGAAGCTCCTGCTCACATCTCTCTATCCATCAGTGCTGGGGAATAAAGCCAAGGCTTGCTGCTGGGGTGCCGATATCCGGTCAGACCTTCGCCTCCCAGCTCCAGCTGGGGTTTCCATTTCTCTGCAGCAATTTTCTGATCTCACCTCATGTGTCCTCACTTTAAGGGTTGAGAGTAAAATTCAGTCCCAGGGGAAGAGGCCTCGAGGAGGCAGCTTCCCTGCTGCTGCAGCCCAAGTCATGGGGGGATGTTCTGGTGCCTTTTACCCTCTGCTGGGTGCAGGAAGCCCCTCAGCCTCCCCTGAGCCAGGCAAACAACTCTCCTGAACTCACCTGAGTACTGCATGGCCCATGAAGAGACATTAGGGTTGACCCAGCTCCCAGGCTGTGCGTAGCCCATCAGCATTCATCAAGAAGCACACAGGTACAATCAGCTTTGTGCTGTGCTGGCTCCTAAGGAAGTTGGTGGGAGGGTGCTCCAGGACAAACACCACCCTGGCTCACCAGAGCAGGTAACAGACCTGAAAGGCAGCTGCTAGGTCTGGATGTGGGAGAAGACTACTCTGACAATGACCCATGGTGTTATACACCCTCATTTTCACTAAAGGTTTTATCACCATTTTCATCAAGGGCAGAAGTCTCTTCTCAGAGCAGAGCACCACCTGAGTGATACCTGAGGCAACTCATCCAACTGCCCTGGAGGCACTCAGAACATGCTTGCTGAAAAGCAAATACAATCTCTTGTATTAAGCTGGAAAACTAATGCCTGGTCCTGTTTTGGTATAATGGAATAGTTTAGATTAGAACTAACCTCTGTAGACATTTTAGTCCTGTTCCTTCATGTTTTCTACAGCCTGTGCTTCATCACTGAAGGCAGTGTTGAAAGCCTTGCTGAAGTCAAGATAAACAACCCACTGCTCTCTGCTCATGCTCCGAGCCAGTCAATGCACTGCAGGGGCTACTGGGATGGTCAGACGTGACCTTTGCTCTGTAAATCCATGCTCACTGCTCCCAGTCACCTTCTCATCCTCCACACATTTAGAAATGATTCCCAGCATTATTTGCTGCATCCCCGTCCCAGATCAAGGCGAGGCTGACTGGCCTGTAATTCCCTGCATCCTCCTTCTTACCCTTCCTGAAGAAAGCAGGACATCTGCTTTATTTTGATTCTCAGTAACTCCCCCAGTTGATGAGACCCTCCAAAGACAATTAAGAGTGGCCTCACAAGGACATTGTCATCTCTGGCTCCATCTGTCACGTTCCACAGACTTCTGTGTGTCCAGTTAGTTTAAATGTTCCCTGTCGTGATCTTCCTCCACTAAGGTAAGTCTTTCTCATTCTAGACTTTCCCACAGTTTCAGGAACCTAGAATTCCAAAAGGCAAATCTTATCCACAAAAAACAAAAGAGTGAGTATATGAAAACCTGTGTGTCTGCAGCCTCCTAATACAAACTTGCTTGAATCAACATGTAATTGCTTTGTCTGAAGATACTCTGAAAACCAGAGCTAAGTCATAATCATATTAAGTGACTGCCAGGCAGTGCTGGTGACCTGATCTACCTTCAGGAGATTAATTGGCACAGCAGTCACCTGGAGTCAGTCAGTATCACTCTCTGCAGCTCCACCCTTCAAACAGTCCTTGGACCTCAGCCAAAACAAAATCAAACTACTTCCATTTCAGCTCTGGGAACTGCGAGAATTTGTTAATTTTAAAGCTTGATGACAACGATTAGATTAGGTTAGACAGCCTGTTTTGAACAGATTAATCCAAGTTTTCCCAGCACACAGCTCCAAATACCATTCACTTTATTAGCATGCACTGAAAGGGCAGCCATAAATTACTGGATGTATTATGGTTGTCACCTTCTTCCTTCTCACCCTTGTGAAGATTTGGAATTGGCTAAAACTTGCCAGGTTTATGAGTGGAAGAGAGCAGGTAAAGGGAGTTGGAAACCACCCATCATCACCTCGCAGCAGGAAGGGCAGGGGCTGTGCAGCCCTGCTCACTCACCAGCACTGCAGCTGCATGCAGCCCTCCTGCTGCCAGCACGTGGACCCTGCTGCATGCTGTCCCCCATCTTTTCATCAAATAAAAACAGCTAAATGTTTAAATGTATTTTTACATTTACTTTGCAAGGTATGCATCTGAAGTAAAATCCCCTCACTTCAGTGGAATGGCTTTTTCTGCCTTACTCCTTGTTTTTCCTTTCTCCCTCCTCACCTGAGGCTTGCAAAATTACATTTCTGCAGCACAGAGGTGTTAAGCAAGGAGCATTGAGAAAATAAAAGCTTACAAACAAATGAATAATTCTGTATTCAGAGCAGGGTTTGAATAATGGTCCCTAGAACCACATGCTGCGAAAGGAGGAGAAAACCAAATATTGAACAGATGCTCATTAGTAAAGCACCAGCCATCCCCAGCCCTGAAAGACAGAGGAGTTCTGTGGGGGGAAAACAGTGCTAGACCATGTTATTAAAGTCTATATCAGAGAGTCACAGGAGGCTGCAGCAAGGCTACCCTGGGTTTGCAAGCCTGGTACTCTTAAAACACAACCACTTGTCATTTTCTGGGGTCAAAAAACAGGAATCCAGGTCCCACAGCACAAACAGTGCTGTGCATGGTTCCAGGGACATATTCCAAGGGGCAGTTGAGAGCTCAAGAGAAGGGACCTCTGCCACTTGATCCAACAGTAGAGCTGGCAGCAGTGTTTGACATCCTCTCACTTGTGTGCAGAGTTGGGGTGAGATGCTTTGTGCTGGCACCTATCTGGCTATCTGGTCTCCGCTGGCATTTGCCAGCACTAAAAAGGACCCTGAAGTGCCAGACTCCAGTGTGACTCCCTGGGTGTTTTGGTGAGGCCAGTATTGTGTCTTTGTGTGCCTTACCTGCACAAGTACAGAGTTCTGCCAGGATGTTTCAACACAGGTGAAATAGTACATTCCTCTCTGGCTCCATTTTGGAAAAGACTGGAACTACTTTGGCAGCAAGTTTGGAACAAAAAATCAGTTTCACACACACAGTCAAATGAAAAATTGAATGTCTGATGGGTTTATCTAGCACAGCCATCAGCAGTTTACAGCAGAGGTGCATAACAGAAGCACTGAGCAAACCAGCCCTGCCCTAAAATACTAATGTTCAGATTGAGATGCCATGATTTTATTGCTGTTTTTGTGGAATACAGGTGCTTAGAGGGCAGATCTCCAGATGTGTTGGAGAAGGAAGAGTGATTGCTGTTGGATTGTAATCACTCCCAAAGCTTTCTGCAGAGAAACACCAGAAGAGAAGGCATTTTTGTATTCTAGTGAGATGTAAAAACACCACAAACATGGATCAGCAGGACTAGCTTTCTGAGCCAGTATTCTGCAAGAATTTTGACTCTGATTAATGGAAAATGAGTCTTGTGAGCTAATGAATGCAAAATTCAAAAGAATCCACTGGGAAGCTCCCAGAAATTAAAAAACCCATGAATCTTGTGTTATTTTCTGGCTTTAGTTTTACTCCTTAAAGCTCTGCACTGCACTTTTCAAGCTGTACAAATCATCAACACCTCTACCACACCTAACTGCATCTCCTGTGGCTTTAGTGGTAGCTTTTAGCCAGGCATGAGCTGGGGAAGATACAAAGCCACCTATCTGCAGGGGTGAGGAGAAGGAAAACCATTTCTTGGAAATCTCCCCTCTTCAACATGTGAAATTTATTTCTCTTTGCCCCAGGTCTCCCCAGGAGGCACCCCTGTTGCTCTAGGGGAGCTGATTCTTGCTGTAGTACCAGACTCATCTTGCTTGCCTCCTCAGCTTGGTTGCCTGCTCTGAGCCAAAGCTCTGGCTTCTGTGGCTCTCCTCTGAGTCACCCTTGCAGCACTGGCACCTTTTGTCAGAGGCAACAAATTTAATGCAGAAATTCCTGTGTTGTTTTCCTTTTTCTTCCTTTTGCTTTCTCCCTTCCCTTTGTTTCCTTTCTCAGCAGGAGTGATGAACCTGTAGAGGTGTTCTGTGCCTACAGATTTCCTGTGTGACTAGCTTTAATGTGAGGGAGTAAATACTGCAGGTCTGCCTGCCAGGCAGAATAAGTAGCTGTGTGTGGATATGTATGGATATAATTATATGTGTATATAGAGAGGGAGCACTATGTAAGTATACATAATTACAAGTAGGTAAATATAATAGAACAGCTTGAAAATTTCTTTTTTAAAAAACGTTAAGTTTCCAGTTTTCACAATTGCATTGAGCATTTGCAAAAACAGCCAAGTGCTCATTTTAATGGCAAACCAAAATACCACAGACTTCCCCTTTGATTCAAATAACTGTATGAAAGAGTTTCCCCAAGATAAGGCTATTTGCTTTAGGAAACAGGAGCCTCTGTTTGCCTGGAACACGGGTGCTGATGCTTCCTCCCGGGCAGCTGAGCCACAGCCCCAGCGGAAGCAGATGGCACGCGGTGTTCCCGGGCACAGCCTTGGGCTGTGCCGACTGCTCCCTCCAAAACTTCTTTGCACTTGGCTCCTAGGTGGAGTGAGGATATTCTGAGGTCCCCACAGAGAGCAGGGTGTTTTCACAAGCCCACCTGCACCCCTAGAGCCAGGCGTCTCTCTTTGCAGAGGGATACACTGGCAAATCGGAGCAGCTGGGAGATGTGCTGTCAGCATGAGAGACTTCCAGAGACACTCATAATTTCATGGACACCTTGCAAACTGGGGGCCACCACGCTTTTATCTTCTACACCAACACATGATTTACCTTAGCCAAGCTACAGGTGAGATCCAGCCTCAGTACAGCTCGGTAACTAATGCAAGACAAACCATGCTAGAGACACAACGTGTATCTCAGGTACATCACAAGGTGCCCGCTAGTTTGCAGCAGCTCAGCTCTAGGAGTCACCAGGTTGCTGTATTTATGCCAGGTGAGAATCAAATGCAATAATTATCAGCAAGCCTCCAATGTACCATGCAAAAAAACTGTCTAAGTTTTGAATAAATTACTTCTCAGTGTATGTACCTGTGGGAAATAAATAGGTTTTGGAGGTTTTTTTCCAGAGTCCTAAAGCAAGAGAATGAATATCCATGCTATGGTATAAAAAACCACCATCAAAGTTCCCATGATTACCAAACTCTCAGGTTTTGGGACCCAAAACCCAGTTCCTTTTGAACGTGTAAGAGAACACGAGCTGCCCACTGCCTCACAGACATTTACACCTGGATTCCTCTTCCCTTTAAAAGAGATGTTCAAGGAGTGTTCCAAGAAAAGGTGGATATGGTGGTGTATCCTTCAAACCACGCACTACTTAGGATTATAAGTGGTGCTGGCCTCATTTTGTTACTGCTGCTTTGTATCACCAGGGCAGCTGGACACAGACTGAGGATGGTCTATTAATTAATTAACCTTTAAATAACAAACACACTCACATTTGTCTGGAACATCTTGCTCCAGTCTCATGTTGCCATCCCTCTGAGGTGCAAGCTGGCTTCCAGGGGGTTGCCTTTACACATATCAGGGCTCCATGTTGTGCTGTAGAGGATGAGAACATGCAGTTTTTGGCTGTGGGTATTGAAAGGATGGAGGTATTGCCATAATTCTGCCTGGGAAGGGGCCAGTAGGGAAAATCCAACCAGGCTGCAGTTGCTGCTTGCCTTCCCTTCAGCCCCTATACAAATACCACTCCCTGAGCACAAGTAACATTTAAGTGACCACTACCATCTCACTTCCACCTCACCACACTTGCACACCCCTTGTGCACTGGATAAATGGCAAGACCAAGATGGTGATGACTCTGTGGCTGCCCATGTCACCACCTTCATGTCATCTCCGAAGCCAAATTCACTATTTCCATTTTCCTGCTCCAAAAAAAAAAAAACCCAAAACATGCACCATTTTCAACCCAGCTGCCAACATGAATGCAGCCTATTTGTACCACCTGTTTCTCAGGTAAGAAAAGAATTCAGGTTATCTGCCTGATCCCAGCCTTGCTGAAGCTGACTGCAGTGCTTGCTAACCCAAAGCCTGACCCTGTTGCACTCCCCAGCATAATTTCCACCGACTTCAAAGAGGTCCCAGGAGTGGTGCAATGACTCCCGCGGGCTTGGCACCAGGCTTTAAATCACTGTACAAAGTCACTTGAGAAGCTGTCGGCAGTCAGAAATGAGTCATTAGTATGCTGCCAACACAGTATTCAGTGACAAAACCCAGCTGCCACTGCAGTCAAGAATGCAGTTTCTTCAGCACTACTGTAAGTCTTATTAGCATAGAAATCAAGTGTATGTATGTAATTGAATTTCTTTGTCACATCCAACTATGAGATTTTCCATCAATCCTGATTGTTACTAAATTTGAACTAACAGCCCATATTTGCACTTAAGCAACATCTGAAAGAGGACTACACAAAGAAAGACTTTCCTAAGTCAACACATCCTAGAAAACAGCAGCTGTGCAAAGGCAGAGGCAAGCAATATTTCATTTTCCTCCCCATAGCACTCTATCTCTTGGCACCTCCACTTTAAATCTGGGTTCTGCTGGCAGCTTTGCATTTCCTCTCTGCAGAAAAGAGCTGCAACACTGCTGGTGTGAGAGCAGGGGCTGTCCCCAGCAGGAGAGTCTGGCTGCAGGATCTGTCACGATGTCATGGTGCTGGTTACTGTTGAATAGGAAGTGAGATAATGCTGTAGGTAAAGTTCATTTTAGGTCACTGGTAAACTCAGCTCCTGGAAAAAAAAAAAAAGAAGGAATAATATTCTCCAAGAGGAGAATATCAAAAGTGTTGAGGAGCATTGGAAAACTGTTGAGGAGTGTTGAGAAGTGTTTCATGGTTGACTTTGTTGACATAGGAATGGCTGTTCAGAGGTACAGTGAGCCTCACAAACAGATACACAGGTTGTCTCTGCAGGTTTGGTGTGGGCTGGGGGTAGGTAAGGATGGACTAATACAGCCTGGATTGAGAATGCAGCCACCATCACCATGGCTGCCTTTTCAGTGGTTATTTCTCGAGGGACTATAATATTCCAGTTGAACCACCTAGCCATATTTTCCTATGTTTTCTGAGCACAACTGTGGTCTAAACCACAGACACCTGATGAAGTGGAAAAGAGATGGTGAGCAAGGAAACTAAATATCCTGTCGCTGTGCAGAAGGTAAGATTAGGTTTTGTTGCTAATGACTGTGTTGTGTACACATCCCTCCAGCTTTGCTACCAGAACTTTTCTTCTCCAAGGTCACTGTCCCAAGCAATCTACAAAGTCATCAGCCCTTGCCCATGAACTCAAGAAACCAAGTTCTATAAACCCCAGGCAGACTAGTACCAGAGTGGGGCCAGAGCCAGGGCACAAGATGGACCCAAGGACCAAATGTAGAGTCACTCTACAGAATTTCACAGTTCATTCTATGACAAGATCCTGACATGAACCAATTTCCCCTGAGATGGCCACAGATTTTCAGGAAACATGACTGTTACTCCTGCAGCTCTTAGGGCCTTTGTAAAGCAGGATTTTGTTCCTGTTTTTTTGCTGTTGTTGTGGTGGTTTTCTTGTTTTGTTTTGTGGGTTTTTTTTTTTTTTTAATGGTTAAATTAAATAGAGGCAACAGGGGCAGAATAACTTTTAATATGGAATGCTCTTTAAGTAGCAAATCGTAGCCAGATTTTTCCCAGTATGTTGCAATGTCATGGGATACTAGTATTATGAAATGGGTATCATCATTGACTGATGGGAGTGGGCAGACACAGAGTTCACTTCAGGGACCAAGAGTTGCTGCTGAATTTTTTCTTCCTCAAGAAATAAGCCCCAAGATCAGGCGCCTTCTAATCAGTCGTAAGGAAGGAGTGTGCACCATTCTCCCCTGCCACAGTACAACAGCAACATCAAGGAACAGCTAATTCCCACCATGAGCCATGACCCTGAGCCTTGTCTTCCACTGGGCAGCCCTGGGATGCAACCAGGATGGACATTTCTTTCAGGGAATCATGAAGAAGGAAGGGAGTGGGGACGCTCTGTTTGTGTAACATTAGCTTTTCCCCATAGCTTCCATCCAAGCTGCTGATTAATTACTTCACTTTGGTCAAATTGTGTCACTTTGTCTCCCTTTGGATTGCTCTAAAATTGACTTTTGTTCCAGGCTGGATTTATCATTATTTCATTTTTCACTTTCACTCCATGGAATTTCTTTTTCTACTGTGATTTCAATTATTGTGAGCTTGTCCCTTTTCAATTTTAGACAAAATTTCAGGTGTGGAAAGCAATCATTTAGGAAAACCTAAGGATTTTAGAGAAAGGAGACAGTGATCTGATGGTTACTGCAAGGCTCCATCAGCCAGGCTGGGGGACTTCCTGCACTACCCTGTGGCTTCCTTTGCCTTCCTGGCTCAACAATGCCAAGCAGGTACCAGCCTACCCTCTGCAAAGAAGGGTGAATTTTGGAGGCATGAAGTAACTTCAGTTAACACTTGTAGAATGCTCTCTGCAGCAAAACTTAGTCCTTCAGGAGCATGATCCCAGCCCTGTCCTTGAGCTGGTGTTTTTGGCACTACGTGATATAAAATGAGGATTCCTCTGACATCACCATTTGTCAGATCCTGTTACAGTCACTAAATATCCCCAAGGACATGGAGTGCATTTGCTCCAGCAAAACACTTAGCACTAGCTAATATTGCTGCCAGCCTCTCTTGGGGAGTATTTTTTATTTTTTGGCTGGTTTGCTAATTTAGTAAATATTTAGAAATCCATGTTCTGATAAAAGCACAACACTGGATACCATTCCCCTTTGTTCACAATTGTTTACAGAAATAGGAACAATTATATCAAGATTCCTAGCTAATACTCACTGGGCTAAAGGCAAGAGATCATAAAAGGGGTAAGAAACGGGTGGGAGGAAAATGGGAATTTATTACAGCATTTCAGCAGTGCCTTGAATCCTGCATAGCTGAAGCTCTCACAGAAAACCTCTTTCCAAACAAAAAAGCCAGAAAGAATTCAAAAATAAGGCAGGGAAAATGAAGGTTTGAGACAGAATATCAAATGTTAGCATTCAAAAGCTGACAGAAATATGGGAAGATGCTGCTGCTAGCACATGGCATAAGTTGTGCAAAGCTGTAGGGAGACATCTCACAGGACACTTTACGCCCAGGGAAAGCCTTCTGCTGAGCCCAGGCCCCTGGGTTTCCTACCCACTGGTGCTCCTTTTCCTGCACCCCCATTGCACACTGGTGCCCACTGGTCTGTCCCCAGCCCACCAGGGGCTGGTGTCCCTGCCCCAAGCATTTATGTCCACAGGAGTCAGCAAACCATAGGAGCAGCCACCCAGTGGGGAGAGGATTCCAAACCAAAGCAAACACAGCTGACACCAGACAGTCCAGTTCCAAAGTCCAGAATATTTTAGGAGGAAATTCCCAATTCCCACCAGTCCTTAGCAGGCCTGAATATTAAACAGAGGCCAGAATATAACCCAAAATGTCAACACAGAAATGTGCCCTCAAGGGAACTAAAGGCACCTGTTGACAACAGGCATTCCGGGCTGAGCTTCTGCTTACCCAGCCCAGGAACTTGCCAGTGGTCACTTCTGCTTGGCTTTTTTTCCCAGGAATGAATAAAAACCAGGAAGGCTTCCCAGTCCCTCAGCTGCTGTGGCTATGCTGAGAGCAACGCCCATGGTGGATGGTTAAAAATGGGTTCAGCTGTGTCCATAGGACAAATCTTCAGCCAGCCCACAAGCAGGCAGTTGCCCCTCAAGTGTCCAGGCAGAGGTCAGCAACTGTACAACCTGAAGATACTTTAATTATAGGACAATCACTTTCTAGTGTATTGAATAACTGCCTATTTCAGAGAGGACCAACCCCAGGGAGTCTGCTCCCCTTCAGAAGGAAGGCTAATAGCGTGGTTTACAAAGCACACACACGGCTTCTTTGAGCCAGCTTATCAAGATGGCTCTGTGCAGGAGTGTAATTTACCTTGTCACAATGCAGGTCAAAGCACGAGGCTCTCAGTGCAGAGCCTTCCTCCTGGATAACAGACTAGGGAGGCAATTCTGTGGGCAGACATTACTGCGTTTCCAGTCCCCCTTTTACCTGCCACCACAACCAGTCCAGGCAGGACAAAGAGCAAAGGGAAGGAAGTCCAGTGCTCCCACACAGTGTTACATGGCATCCCCAGCATGAGTGCTCCCAGGGAACCCCCGGTACAAACCCACTGCAGCTCTCCAAAGGAATTAGAAGTAATTATCCTCTCTTCTGTCAAGAGTGTTGAGACAATCCATAGGATTTGTCTCTCTCTAGATGCATCTGTGGATGCTGTATCTGGTCCTGAATACCACTCAGGGTCTGGTCTTCTTTCACAGTGTAAGAATCTCAAAATAGGAAAGGAGCCCGCTTGCCTAACAACATCCCTTCATACGCTTCTTCCCCTTGGCTTTTCCCATCAACTTTCAAATTGCTGCATTCTTCCCCTCTTGACAATTATGGTTTTGTAAGTTTTAGATTCCTCCACCATGGCAGGATAGGTGTCTCCTTTGCAGGGGACTGAGCAGACAGGAAAGGATACTCTGGGATTCACTACATGTCTTTAGCTCCTCTGAAATGTGAAAATAAAGCATGACAGACCCCTATCACATGACACCAGACTCTATATTTGAAAGGAGCACCGGGTATGCTGTGATCAATAGGGTGATTTAGGTGAGGCCCAGTACACCACCTCAATGCACATTACCATGTGTGCACCAAAATAACATGGAGAGCTGAAATGCATTAGGACAGCGACTGTACCTGAATCTGCTGATTCAACTCTCAAAGCTGCATTTAGCAGCTGTACTCTTTGAGCCCTGCAGATGTCTATTTTAATCATCTGTCTTAAAATATCAGCTGGTTTTATGCCCTATTCTGAGGCTTACCATCCCTCACAGAGGCTGAGTTGATTTCTCTAGGCACTGCCATCCAATCAAAATTGCAAACGGGCAGGAAAGAGAGAATATAAGAGCAAGTTGCTTTTGTTTGTAGTTATTCCCACACATTTTGTACAGCTCGCAGCTAAAACACCTCAGGAGGGCAGAGCTGCAGAACCTGAGGCTGCCATCTGGATGAGACCAGAGGGACCCTTTCATTGGAGATCTGAAACACAGCCAATTGAGGCAAAATCCTCATAAAGAGCAGAGATTCAAGTCAGCAGAGACATCCCTTGTCCAAGACTTCCTCCTTCTATTCTGACTTGCTGGCTAGGAAACATGTCACTGAACAGCAGAGAAGCTGTTCCTTTAGGTGGTAAAACATCGTGCCACAAAACAAGCCAAGGGTCCTTCCTGAGCCACACTTACAGCATCAGCTCATCAATTTGTCCACTGCCCTTTTAGGTTACTTTTTGGCAAAAACTAGCAAAAATAAATTCATAATATTGTTCTTCTCTTGAAGGCTCTTCTCCCTCTCGCTGCTGTGCTGACCCACACGCTGACACCCAAGGTGCGCTGTGCTCGTGTAGTCTTAGCATTTTAGCTATCCCCAATGCACCTGCAATTTGTGCAGACACGAACCTAGGACCACCTAATCTTGTTAGTTATTATAATGATGATCATTAATGACATATGACAGAGCTCACTGTTAACAGGAGCTTCCATAATCACTTTCAGCCAAAGCAGCCAAGGCCAGATCTCCATACACAGCTCTTCACGACGTCCAAAGGACAGTGAGTGTGAGGTATGGGATCTCATGGCCCTCTGCCCTACACTCTCAACCATGGAGCTTTGCTTATCCATGGCCCATGTCTGTTACTCATCATTATGAAGCCAAGGCCTTAAGCACATCTCCTTGTTGCTGTATAAGGAGGAAACACTTAGGAGGAAAGGAGATTGTAGCGATTTGGGCATCAGTCTCTTCCCCAGCCTCAAGTTGTACCAGGGGAGGTTTTGATTGGATATTAGGTAAAAATTCTTCACAGAAAGGGCTGTTAAGCATTGGAACAGGCTTCCCAGGGAAGTAGTTGAGTCATTATACTCAGAAATATTTAAAAGACATACAAGTGTGGTACCTGGGGACATGGTTTTCCGGTTTTCTGGTTTTCTGGACTTGGCAGTGCTGGGTGCTCAATTATCTCAGAGGTCTTTTCCAACATAAACAATTCTATGACTATTTGATTCTAAGAGGTGAAAGTGCTGTCTGGGAGGGTGGGCCACGGCCCAGCAGCTAGAGGTGGGAGAGGTGTGAATGGCTTGTAGATTGGTGGCCCATTCTAACAACAGTAAGGAGAAGCTACACTTTGGCCTCTGACGTGAGCCTGGTTCACACTTGTCCTGGCCAGAGCTGATGCATATCTCTCATATTGCAAGAGTGGGTGAGGTGGCTGCATCCTGCGGAGTCTGCCCGAGGAGGCAGTCAGCCTTGCTCCCCAAGGCAGCAGCTGCAGGTGAGGCCAGGTGAATCATTCGCTTGACTCACAGCGATCTTTTTGCTACTATTACACCCTTCAGGGTGGAGTTTAGGCTCTTCCCCTGGTCAGCCAGGCTTTGCAGACACCAAGCCAGACCTTTGCAAGGCACCTGTGTTTAGGATGGAAGGAGGCTTGCCCTCAGGAGGCAGCAGCCTCTCATCACAGCACAACAGCTTGCGTGAGTTATGGTTTCTCATGCGGTGTCTGCAAAACCGTCAGGCTCCTGGCATGTGTATGACTCTCTGTATATCTCAGAGAGCCAGCTTAAAAACAGACTCGGACAGCTTTTATGCTAATAAATGCTAAGTAAGTTTTAGCTGCTGTTTTCAATTTTCAAAGCGGGCTTTGTCAGTGAAAATCCGCGTCTTCCTGACTATGGCATGGCAAGCTCTGCTGAGGGTTATTCCACCAGCACTTACATCACGTTAGGTGGTCCTATCTCAGGGCAGGAGACAGCTGATGGATGGGGAGGGGAAACTGATACAGCCTAACCATGAGGTCTCACTGCCTGCCTGGGAAATAAAGGACACCAAAATATAACTGCGTGGGAAGGACTTCTAAGAAGAATTTGTCTCAAACCATTTCTGGAAACAGATGATAACATTATTTACTCAAATACAGGAAGCTTGAGATTGCAATGAATGATGAAAGGGTGAGGGGGAGAAATATGTGCTTTCCCCTCCCCCTTCCCAAAAGATAGAAGTAAAATCCCCACCAGCAAACCCCTGGTTGTTAGGCTGTGCAATCACAAGCTGATATATCCCTCTGTGTCTGTGCATGTGCACATCTCACACCCACACACTACTGCCCGTCCTCCTTTGGACCCTAATGCCAGGGGCTCTTTCCAAAGGCAGGCACAGTATCCCACAGAGAAGAGTCCAGCTGTTGGGATCTTTCCCAGAAATCAAACACTGCTGCATTGAAGCTTTTCTGGCTTTTCAGTAGTTAATCTGGGATAGCAGAAACCCTCTCCAACGAGAAGGTATGGGAAGCAAGGGGATGTGCTTAAAAGCTTTTGCATTTATTTATTTATTTGTGTTCATGTTTATGTAAATTTTGCATAAATCTACACTTAACGTCGTGAGATTGAGCTCTCAAATACAGAATCCAGCTGTTTGAAATAATGAGGAATGTACATTTCCACCAGCAGAGTAAAGCCAAAATATAAAAAGGCAAATAGCCCAGCTAGCCAAAAGAGGGACAGAGAGGGGAATAGCTCTCACAGAACAGCATCCTATCTCCTTGTGTGTTTATTTTATTTATTGCTGCTGCTTACTCTGTGAGCTGGGGGGAATAGATGCTGGTTGTTTTGGAATCCACTACAAGATGAAGCATCTGTCAGCATCTACTCAAAGCAATTCCCAGCCATGGGCTCTGCTGTGCTCAAGCTCAGTGAAAGCAGCACAGTCCCCAGGTGTTTTACTATGCTGACAGACTGACTGATCTGGATTCAGCAGCATTTTGTTTATCTCAGCAGTGCCAATCAGCTCAGCCACTGTGAATCTGCTGGTAGACCAAAGAGTGCCTCCTCATCACACTCCATGGCTCAGTGTACCCACAGAATCACACAGACTGTGTTGGAAGGGACTTGAATGACCATCTAGCTCAACTCCCCCTTGCAGTGCCCAAGGATATCTCCAACTAGACCAGGTTACTCAGAGCCCCATCCAACTCAAATGTTATCAGGGATGAAGCATCTATCACCTCTCTGGGCAACCTGTTCCAGATTCCTGATCCTCATTGTAAAAAACTTCTTCCTTGTATCTAATCTAAAATTACCAGTTGTACTATCCCAAGGCCGGCTCAGCTCCTGTGGGGCTTGGGAAATCTGAAGATTACAATCATTCTGCTCTTGGCTTCATGGCACACTGACAGCATTCTCAGTCTAACTGCAGGGTGCCAAGCACCAAGGCAGCACAAACTCACCATTTTCATTTGTCTGTCCTCAAAGCAATTCAGCTTGTCAACTTTGTTTGAGGAAGCTTTATGTTAGTACAAGTGTCATCTGCAGATCCTTCTGCCAGCATCAGGCCACATCCTCAGCACAAGCTCCACGTCATGTGTGGTGTAAAATTCAACAGCAATGTCAGTACACGCACATGCACACACCTGGCCTGAACATGCACTCCAGTGGGAGTGCAGTACTGGTGACCTCTGAGGCTCAGGCTGCCACTCACTGACTTCAGGGTAAGTTATATCTGTCTGTTAGGCACAGAAATGTATATAGCACCTCTGCAGAATATATTAAAGTACCTGCTACAGAGATCAGCCCTCTCTTTATAAAAGGGGGAGAAGTTGACATTCTGAGCATTCTTTCAAGCCCTTAATAAGCTATCAGGTTTTCAACAGCAATCTTTTAGTGAAATCTGTAAATATTGTAGTTATTATTACTATAAAGACTATAATAAAAGTTTTGGCAATCTGCTTTGACTCCTAAATGTGGAATTGGGATTATAATGCAAAAATGTTTGAGTGGGAAAAAAGCTAATATATCCTTAGGGCATGCATGTATTTAGCCTTGCACCCTAAATGAGCTGTGCAAGTACATGGATTAACAGGTCTCCATTTTCTGTAGATAATCGTTTGCACACACACAAAAATGCATTGGCAGAAAGGAACAACCAAGGGTGAAGTCAGCAGTTCAGAGGTTAGTCACTGTCATTAAGAAAAATATCCCACTTCAGGCACATCAACTTTAAAGCTAGTTGGAAGTGTCCCTCTGAGAGGTGGAAGCAGCAGACAGTCATAAATAGAAGCTCTTCAATCTGTGATACAGTAAGTGTGATGTGATAGAGGTCTGTGATTTCATTCATTGTAAAAGTGCCTTGCCAAATGAGAGGAGGGGCAAATCAGTTCAATGAACTCTGAGAGCCCCTAAAGCCAGACGGATCTCTCACTGATGCCTAAGGTATTCTATCCCCTGGCCTGGCGCAGCTCTGGGACTGGGACAAGTACTGTGACCTTACACCAGCACTTCACAAGTACCAGGTGAGCCCTGATTCCTGCAACACCGGGACCCTGACTTCACCACTACAGAAAACTCCCTGAATTTCTGTACAGACCCTCTGCAGCTTGACGGCAGGTACCATCTGCCTCAACAACCCAGTTTGCTCTCCTCCTGTTCTGCAGACAGGAGCTCAGAGGGAGCAGTGCTCCCCCAAGCCTCCCCTGATGGCTCTTCATCAGATCAGCAGCCAGGATCATTTTTCCTAGTCCTCAAGCCAGTCTTTGCTAGTCCTGGTTATGAGAGTAGCTGTGGCTGAGCAGAGAGAGGTAAGGATAGTGCTTGTGGGTGGATACACCTTGGGGACAAAGTGAACGCTTCAGCTGAGCACACGCAATTGCCTCTTGCTGACTGATTCATTTCAATGTCAAAAATCATGTATTAGTGTTTTGGTGACAGGTTTTTTTACATTTACAGTGGCTGTGTTACGATGATACTCACAGAGCCCCTTGGTGACTGAGTGCTGGTAATTAAAATTATTCAGATCATCCTTATTTGTGCCTTTTCCCAGTGAAACTGCCTTGATGACACTTCCCTTAAATGCTTCTGCAACACCTGCCACTGCAGAGAATCACTAAGGAATGAATTACAGCCATGATTAAGTTTCAGCTTTCAGAAAAAAAAGTGCTTGAACTAAAACCCATCACCTGTTTTGATACAAATTAAAAACGTTGGTTTTCTTCAGTAAGTCAAAGCTCCAAACACTGCAGCACCCTAAATTCAGGCAGATGTTCTTTAGTCACAGATATCTGCTATTACTTTTTCCTCAGCTAAACAACAGTGCAGTTAGCAGAAGTCATGTGAAAGGGGCTGACATTAAATAGAGAATGCTGTTAATGTTATGGTTCCAAAGAAAAGTGAGATTTCTTTTATATTCGTTCATGACTGTGGCTGATAATTGCTTCCTGTCTTACACCTACACAAAATTCATGAATATAATTACAGCAGCACAGAGCTGAGTTCAGTCAGAAGGGAGTATTGATTTGTGTATAAATCAAAAGCCATCTTCCTCCGGCTCTATTTACACGGAAAAAAAAAAAAAGAAAAAGGACTTTTCTGAAGAAGCTGCAAATCAAGAAAGGGTACTGTACTGCAGAAAACCTCACTTGTAGATTATATGGCCAGAAGGGAATATGATAATCTAAATATGTCTAGGTTTGCAAGACACAGATTTCCCAAATTAATTAAGCTTTTCTCTACAATGTATTTTTTGAAGAAAAAACATCCAGGTATTTGATTTTCAAGTGCATAATTTCATTTTTATGCACATAAATTATGTCCATGTTATGTGCAGCAGAGCCTGTTGCCTGGAACAGCAGCAGATGCCTCTGCTCTTGGGGTGCACATCCAGGTGACTATTCCTCACTGGCAAAAGCAGGGATACCAGCTAGCACCAGGGGCTGCTAACAGGAGTGGGGAGAAACAGCTGTAATTTTTTAGCTCTCTCACTTTCTTCCCCTGCTAAACCCTCATCATGACTGGGAGACACATAATGAGCTTTGCAGTAAAGACAACACAAGAATGAGGGGATGTTTCTTTTCTTGATAGGTAAAACAAGACTGTGTCAGTACCTCTGCTAAACATCCATCACCAAGTATTCAGCTCAAATTAACTGTCTTGGGAACACTTGCAAGTTCCTGACTTCACCTGGGACTTCTAGCAGTTAAAGCTTGTTTTTGTCAGCCGAGAAAGAATCAGTCAGAACGAATGGCTGCGTGGTTCTGCATGGATGGTTCTTTCTAGTGAGCCACATAAACAATATTAAAATTGATTTTGTGAAGCATTCTCAGATGTTTTAATAAATGTATACTAACAGTTTGTTTATGAGGCCACAGTGTAGAAGGATTAAAACCTGATCAACTGTGACATGCCTTCATTTTTAAACAGGAGCCTATTTGAGGAAACACAATCTATACCAACTATAATTACATATATTAAGTTATGCCACAATCTGTTCTGTCACTGACTATGTAAGAATAAATACATTGCTAGGAAATGGCTAACTAATTAATCAAACTGGCTCACTTCCAACAGCTTTCATTTGATCAGTTGTACCTCAGATCTACTGTTATAGAAACAGTCAACCAAAGAGAAAAAGCTACTTAATGGAAAGTGCTTTAAGAAAGTCCTTCAAGAAATCACAATAGAGACTGCAGAGAGTGCATTTTTTTCATTGCTCTAACTAATATGATTCAGAAATTTGAAAAAATAAAGCATAAATATCTTATTTCCAAGTATCAAGGAAAGATGAAAGGCACTGCCAAAGCACACCCTATACACGGATATATACAGCAGCTATCCTATTTGCCAAGTATCATCCTCCACAGATGAAAAGAGAGCATGGAATACTTTAAATCTTAAGACTTAGGAAGCTGTGTTGTATTGAGTGCTGAGTTTGTAGAAGATACCTGAAGAACAGCTATTGCTAGGTAACTAAGGGCTTTAAACTATGGGAAAATGTTGTGGGATTTTCCTAGCAGTTTCATTTAGTAAGGCTCCTGCCAGAGTCTCAAAGACATTATTGGTCTGCTCCTGTGCCTAGCAAGCACATGACCAGCTCTGTGGGGGACTCCACAGACTAAGGTCAGGAGCAAATGCTCACACGTTATCCAGAAGAAGAGTCTCTCATCTCAAAATGGCATCCTGAGCAGAAACCATGTGGCTACCTGAGAAGATACTGAAAGGCAAGGGATGGCTCCTGCAGCTTTCTCAGACACAGCACCTCCTGAGGCACTGAGCCACAGCAGCACCTGCCTTCTGAAGATGAACATGCTATCCCCTGGCACATGGAGGGCCACATCTTCATTTTCTCTGTACACGGACAGTGCCATAAGCAGTCTTACTGAACCCAGGCTGATTTAAAGAATGCTAGAAACACAAAGGGGATGACAGTGTCATAAAACAGCAGTTTTTCAACAAGGTTCCTAGCACAGTTTCTACAGCATATTTTGTCTGTTAATAAAGACATAGCTAAGGAAATTAAATGTCTCATCAAACAGCTAATGAAAAACCCCTGCTGCCCCAGAGAGCAATGTCAAAAGATGTGGCAACCCCTAGCTTTTGGACTTGGATCTAGAATACTCACAGAGAGACTCCTTCCCATCCCTTCCTGTGAAGCAAGAGCTCTGGGCACATGGGTCTGGGAAGGTCATGAGGCAAGGCAGAAACTAAGCTAGAAAATAACTTGGCTCTGTAAAGTGAGAAATGCTGTATATAGAATATGAAGACAGTCCCTGCAAAGAGAGTCATAGACATGCAAGTCCTTTCATGAACATTCGATTTTTCTCCTACTGAATCCAAGAAGATTCAGACAGTGAGCCTATCAAAGTGCTTTGGAAACTCACACAATAGCATATGTGCATATTGACTTGTCTACCAGCTTGAGAAATTGGACCCTGACTGTTCACAGCATGACAGCCTAGGTTGCAAGAAGGTGACACTCTCTTCTGTGTACAGAATTAGTTAATCCCCATCTGCTAGTGTGCCTACAGTTCTAGTCATTTCCTGAAAAGAGACCAAAAGCCAGGCAGATAATTAAAACACAAGATGTTTTAAAATGCAAAATTTTTCACTCAGGCAAGCAGCTGAAATAATTTTTTCCATTATGTCTCCTTTTGTCTCCTCTTCCCCAAACATTTGGTGAATTTGCTTTCTGACAGGGATATTCACCAGACACTCATGTTCTATGAAACTTCTACAGAATATCTATAAAAAGCAGGACTTGATTATGCCACCACCAAGGTTGGCATATGCAGCCTACACCTTGCCAGTCAGGAGTCCCTGCCTGTCACACTCACTGCCTGTCACACATACTCACTGATGGAGTGTGACACAGCTGAGATGCCCAGGGATAAATGGCAACATCACCAATTTGAATGGATACCAAAAGCTTTCCAGGAAGACCGGCACGTTCCATGATTTGAACAGGTCTGTTTGGCCAGGTGACACCACAAGCCCAATCAGTGAGCAGGATCTTCCATGGACACTTAGTTGGAGAAATACCTGGGATGAGAAAAGCCAGCACAGGTCAGACCCTCCAGCAAGACCCTGGCCCAACAAGGGATAGCCCTTCTCCCCAGCTGCTCCAGGGAGCAGCACCAGCTGCTCTTACACAAGGACACCAGAAGCCCCAGTGGCTCCAGAGCAGGATCATGCTGGTACAGCTGGGCAGGCCAAGGGGCAGAGCTGGCTCGGGTCCAGCTGCCAGGGACACATCACTATTGGCCCACATCCATGCAGACACTTCACTGAGGGTCTTGATTTTAGGCATGTTTAAGATCACTTAGCTTTTTAGCAAGGGGTTTGCAAAATTACATTTTTCAGCTGATGTTCTTACAGTGGTACTGGGATGGTTTCTGTTCATTTATCTGCCTATGGCCTAATTATTTGAGAAAATGTTTCTAGCAACATTACAAAAAGTGAACTTTATTCTTTGGGCACTTAACACATGGCTAAATTTGACTGAAGCCCCTTCCAAACTCCATAGTCCTTAAAGGCCTTGGAATGTGAACCACCATACCAACTAATTACTTAATATCTGTAGCCCGATTTGAAGAAATTAATGTAGTTTCACCTTCATTTATTCAAATTAGAGTTCATTCTGAGTACAGGCTATGTAAAACATGGGAGACTTACAAAGATGAACTGGGTTACAAATGATCCCTGGACAATTAATTTTTGTTCAAATACTTACTGAATTACATATGTATGCCCCATAATAAATTCAATAACGTCAGAAATTTCATCTCCGTGGTAAAATTGTCCTGACATAAGGACTGTTCATGTTCCCCAAATGCATCCATTTGTTCACAAAAGAAATCTCCAGTTACAGCCCCCCTTAGAAGTCCTTTTCTAACTCAGGAGAATTAAAACCTCTTCATTTCCTAGTGAGAAGGAGGAAATCTGGAATAAAAAAGGAAAAGTTCTTATATTGTTAAATTTTTTTGCTTGCAAAATCTAATAGTTACTACATAGTAACCACCATATGAGCATTTGGAAATGGAAATACTGTTCTTTTGTTCCTCTTCTTTGCAAGGCTGCTTTCCCACATGAGATTGATGCATGCAGACAACCATTCACAGTTTCCACAGGAGACCTGGTCCATGATTGAGGACATCAGGGTGAATGGGACAAGTCACCTGTGAACACTACAGTCCTGCTTTAAGCAAAACATCCCAAAATATGAGCCCAGGTTTGACTCCCATTGTGTCAAGGGCAAAGTTCCTTTGCCTCTCTCTGCCTCTGCATTCCTGCCACTCTGGGTTTGACAAGAGAATGATCAGAATTGATTTTTTGATTTGTTGATCAAAGAACACCTCCCCTATGAGGAGAGGCTGAGAGAGTTGGGGCTGTTCAGCCTAGAGAAAAGAAGGTTTCAAGGAGGTCTTATTGCACCTTCCAGAGCCTGAAGGGGGCTGCAGAGAATTGAAGAGGGACTTTTTGCAAGGGCCTGTAATGAGAGAGGACAAGGGGGATGGCCTTTAATTGAAAGTGGGCAGGTTCAGATTAGATACTAGGAATAAATGCTTTCTATGAGGGTGGTGAGACACCAGAACAGATTGCGCAGAGGAGGTGTGGGTGCCCCATCCCTGGAAGTGTTCAAGGCCAGGTTGGATGGGACTCTGAGCAACCTGGTCTAGTAGAAAGTGTCCTTGCACTTTATGGCAGAGGGGTTGGAACTTAAGGTCTTAAAGGTCCCTTCCAACCCAAACCATTCTATGATGATTCAACGAACATCATTAAGATCCACCCTTTTCCTGGTGGAATTGTCAGGACTCTCCTCATGAGAGCAGGACAAAGCCCTTTGTTAACATAATCTTTCAACATCTAACTACCAGTGATGAGCTTTCTGAAGGAAGTGGCTTGGGGGGTTATTCTCCAAATCTGTGGGAACTTGATTCAGAGGAATCTTTGTCCTTTAACTGTCCCTTACATCTCTTCCTCACACCCAGTCGTGGGGATCTGATTCCCCATGGGCACTGTCCTCTATGGAGAGGTTCAAAATGGAGCTGGAGGCAGGCAAGGAAAGCAGCTCTCACAAGCTCCTGGCAATACTGCTGCAATCTGCAGGAAACTCGGTAGAGCTGTGGAAAGAGAGGGGGAATCAGAAAGCTCCTTGCCTACAAGACAGGCAACCCAGAGGTGCTGTGAGAGTGAGGATAATACACAGGAGGGAACATGGTGAAAGAATACAGGTGGGCTCTGTGAAACTGTGCTCTGCTATTTAACAAACACTGCCAAACAATCTGTGTTTAAAATGTCCTGAAACTGGAAACTGTCTACCAAATGTAGCCCGAGGGCAGCTCTCCAGTTTTCCTTGTAACACTAATCTGCTATCAAGACAAGGAAAACAAATAAACCAGATCATACAATTAAGCAGGTAACAGCTCCCCCAGCCTCTTGTTCCAATGGGAAAACCAGGTAAGAGACATAGTGGTGGGCCCAGGCAGATGCTCCAGGCTGGACCGGGTTTCCCTCTCAGTGCTGTGGGGTAGGGCTGTGCCCCACAGCGACTCTGACACGGGAGACGGGCACATCCTGGCCTCCTGACCCACGAGGGGGTAAGCCTCCAGGGCAGCCAGGTTTCAGCATTCAGACATGTGAGGAGGAGCACAAAGAAGCCCTTTATGCTGCTGCAATTGCAACATTGGATTTCAGTTTTATTCCCAAACATGAGCTGAGCTCTCAGTCATAGACGGGCTTTTTAATCAGCCCTGGCAGAGATGAAAAGCCCGAGAAAGAGAGGCAGTGTCTGTGCAAAAACAGCTCATTTACATTAAATAATTATCCCGAAGGAGAAAAACAGCAAGGAAGTTAATTTTTTTTAATTATAAAGAAATAATTGCAGTCTGGAGGAGCATAGAGAGTCCTAGCTTTCCCTGAAAGTTACCTATTTGCAGTAAAACTCAAATAGTAGGTTTGAGAGATAAGAAATATCTGTTTGTTATTATTTTGAAAACAGAGTATTGTATGAGAAGAAAGAAGGGGAATTACTTCTGCATTCCCAAAAGGCTGCTGCTTTTATAATGTCTCCTCTGCACAGTGGGATAGAAAATCAGTATCACAAACATAAATGCTAAAAATACAAGAGCTGACACAGAAACACATTCTGTAATCTGTCAGGAATGACTCTTGTCAATGAATGTCTCTGTGTGTATGTGAATGAGAGAGCAATACAGTGCTCTCATACAGGGGTATCTGCCTGCTGCACAAACTGCTTCTGCAACCTGCTAAGTGCTTCTTCTTCTTCTTTGATATTGCTTATTTAGCAACAAAGAGAAAGGATTCATCTCCAATATTCCCCCATAAAAATGACTTTTGAGCTGAGATTAATAATAATAAGACCAAGTTCCCAATTTAGGAATTTTTTTTTTTAATTGCCAGAAATTTATGATAGGGGCTGCAATCTCTTCTGTGCATTTTGGATTACTTCCCTGGATGGAGCTGAAGTCCTGAGCCTCCTGGCACATAGCACAAGAGCACAGTTTTTTTGGAACATGAGCATTCCACTGCAAGCTCTATTGCTTCCACCGAGGACAGTGCCAAAACCTGTGAGATCCTGCCTGTTCTTAATGCAGGGTCAGGGCAGTGCTCAGCAATTCACTACTGCTCCTCAGCACAGGGCAGTGAGTACATTTTGGCTTTACATTTGTCTATACATACATTTTGGCTCTATACATATAAATGGAGGGGCTTTTATATGGCCCCTCCATAAATCTGTGTTTGTGTGCAGATGTCTTAGCTCACCATGTCCCCAGTTCTAGCTCCTTGCATTCAAAATTTTGGCTTTACATGGGTAGCTGTTGGGTCGGCTGGGAGATGACCAGCAGTACATTCAGTAACAACATGAAGACAGGTGGCAGGAGAGAGGGAGCTCCTGTGCTCCCTGCTGACCTGAGCAGTGGCTCTGCAGGGCATCTCTGGCCATGCCGTGTGCCTCGGGGCCACCAGTGGGGACCTACAGGCACAGCAACCTGCAGCACCTCAGGTGCCCTGCCCTCCCAAGCCTCGCTCCTCCCTGGGCTGTAAAAGTTACAGGTGTGCCATATTTCTGCTCTGAAGGGGTCTGCCTCCTGCTTCCATCCACTGCATCCTACAGTGCTTCTCAGCCTTGGTTAAAGACCTGCTTGGTAAATGCACCTCTAGCAATGGTGACAGCTTAAAATTTTAAAAATATTATTCCCCTTTGAAAAGAGAGAGAAGTGCAGTCATAGGGAAAAGAGAGAAAAGTCATAGTAAAAGAGAGAGGCTGGAGAGAAAAGGCATGGCAACGGTCACTGGTGGGATAGGGCAAGGAAGGACTCCCACAGCCAGGAAGATGGACAAAGAAACAAAGCTGGACTTCCCCTTGAGTGCACATGACAGCTACTGCTTTGCACCTCATCTTTGCCCTGTCACCAAGACCAAGTGATGGCATGGTTTATTGATTCACATAGCCCGACCTAATTGTTACACTGCTAAAAAATGTGAAATACTGGTTTCTATCTGTAAACGAAAGCAGGCTGTGAGCTGACAGTTAGATACCATCTTCCTGTGATGATCAAAATGGTTGCTGCTGAGATCACAGCAAATGTAATTAATACAGAGCTTTTGTGTTTCATACGAGAACAAAAAATGTGTAGAAAAATAACAACCCATTCAATTATAGAATAAAATTAACCACATTATTTCTTCATATGTCAATTCTAAAATTTTCCTGTTGTCTTAAATTCTCAGTAAGCCTCCTTTTCAGGCCCTGCAAGCTATTGTGTTAGAAAATGTAAAGGCTTACAATAGCAGATATACAAATCAGACCACAGTGTTCGTCTATACAAATGTCACTGGGATGTGACCATCAAGAACACTGATTTACATTTACAGCTCTAGAAAAAGGATTTGGTGTCATGGACTGTGTCAAGTACCCAAGACAGAATAGCAAAAGTTAATGAGCATAATACATTAAGCTAATGGGATTCAGTCAAGGGTGAATATGTCTCTTTGGGCTAAGAAAGCATCAAGTCTGCTCACGTCTTCTGAATGCTCTGCAGCCTGCCGAGTGCTTCTGCTGCGGGCATGAATGTGAAACCAGAGCAGGAGAGGAAAAGAAGCAGGGTGTATCTGAGAGAACAGGGATGAAAATATGTCAAGGAATGCTAAAAAACACTTATTCTCTTCAGCTGGAAAGAAAGAAACAAAACCCAGAAGTTTCCTTTATATACCTACTTTGAACCAAATAGTCTTGAAAGGCTGACCAAACTGCCTCAAAAGAATATGGTCAGAATGGCCTTGTTTAAGGTGAAGAAAATTTAAAGCAGCAAACTTATTTTTGATAAATATGGGTGAAAAAATACTTCCCTCTACTCCTTCAGACAGATAACTTCCTCTCACCTCTACCATGCCATGAAAATTAATAGGGAAGTAAGTTCAAGGAAAAGACTGAAAATTAAATCTGAAGAGGAAATATGAATACTATTGATTTTAAGGATTCTATTTTAACCTCAATTAATGTACTCAATGTACTATTTCCACTGATTAATAGAAGCAGCATCACTAACACCACCACCTCCACAGCCCTTAGCCAAGCCTTCAAACAGGCTCTTCCTTGGCTTTGTCCTCTGCCTATAAGGAAGCAAGGATGGAGGAATTTACCTTCACTTAAAGGCAGCAGATGAGACAGGTTCCCAAACACATAGAACAGCCCAGAGCACAGCCAAGAGTTTCTCCTGCAAACTCTCTGCTAGCAAGGATTGAATCAGCACTTGTCTTCAAACATCTACATATCATTTTTTAGGTCAGCTCTTAACACTAGAACTTCTCAGCTGTTTAATATGTCAATACAAAATTATGTTTCCTCTATGGCTTGGCTCAAAACCTTCTTTTATGGCAGTGCATTTTATTTCAATACTTTCTGTCAAGAATTTTATATTATTCTCAAAGAAATTGAAATTGAAAAACCAAGGAAATTCTTCTTCATAAGGTGTGAGGTAAAACATGGGTAAAGCTTCCAGCAGAGTGTGTTCATGTAGGTATGAGTAGGCCCCTCCATATATCTGTGTTTGTGTGCAGGTGTCTTAGCTCACCATGTCCCCAGTTCTAGCTCCTTGCATTCAAAATTTCTCCCTTCTGGATATCTCCTCTTTGTCTTGTGCACGTCCCACCAGCCCACCCAGGTGTGCCTCTGCTTTCCCCTCTTTGGCTGCCAGGCACTTGTAACCCTCCTGTGCCATCCTACGTGCTGCAGCCTTTCAGGACAGGTTTTGTCCCATGGTTCCATCACAAACACCTGTAGGATACACGGGACAGGAGAGCATTCTCAGGCACACCAGAGTCACTTCTAAAGGGGACTCACAAATACTCAACATGATGAAAACTATGCAGTATTTCCCAAAGGACAGAGATATTTAGTGGGCTGATAGCATTTTCCTGAGTGCAAAAAGGCCAGAATAAATTAAAATATGATCATAACTCTAAGCTTAACACTAACTGGTCATTGGCCTGTAATGTAGTTGTATATTTATATGCTTATATATTGGTGTAAAATAGTTGTCAGAAGACTGGTTTTCTCTGGAAGATGTGACTCACAATCAGTGATCTCTTCAAGAACTCAGGAAAAGCTTAAAACATGATAGATAGATCTAGCTTTGTGATCTAGAAGCCAAATTCCAGTCACATTTTAAGGGAAGATAGAGATATCAGACCTGAGGCAAGCTATGAAATAGTCAAGCTTCCTTGTCAGCAGAGGATATTAAATCATAAAGGTCCAGATTATGCTGCAACAAGTCTTGCCCTGGAAGAAGATCCACAGAAATAAATTAAAGTAACAGGACTATTCAAAGGATTCATTATTTTTCATCAGAAGGATCTCAGAACTTGATCTCTAATAAAGTCGATTTCATTCCTTCCCCTTATTCCTGAGACTATTTGCAAACCTTTTATCAATCACACAGTACTTAATTAAAACCCCAGTACTGAGCTGATATGAATACTGGTCATGACCGGAATGGCATCAAAATCTGAAACAAGAGAATAAATGAACTGTGGTGATTTAGACCACCCTCTGAATAAAACCTGGGCAGAAATGGTAGCCCCCAGGGAAAGCTGGGTGCAGGAGAGAGCACCCTGGCATGTTGGCAGGACAGGCCAAGTTCTTGCCACCAGACTTGGGTGAGAAGCTCTGCGTTCAGAGGCTGGCTACCCATTGGCTTCATTCAATCCCTACTAAATCCCTGAACCAAATTCTATCCTTATTATGGGTGGCGGTGCACAAATAAAACCCAACTGAAAGGCAGCCAGCAGCAGCAGATCTTTCCTGGAAACAAACAGCATCCCGTTTCAGTGGGCCATTGTTGAGACTAATGCCTGATGTACAAGGAAATGAGCATGAGATAACATTTTCAAAATAGACCGTGACACTTCTGCCACGTGGGGTCCTTGGTGTTCTGATGAGTAATGCCCGTCCCTATCAGGGCGCCGTGGGAGTCACGCCCAGGAGCCGCGCAGCGCCCAAGCGCCGGCCAGCGGAGCCGTGCCCGCCCCGTCACAAGCAGCAGCACTGGCCCCCTCCACGGCCCCCCAGCACCAGAGGGCTGTGTGCCCACAGCACAGCCATTGCTGGGACCAGCACAGAGCCCAGGAGGGCATTCTTGTGCTCATTTGAACCCCTCTTCCTCTGGAGACACACCAGCTCTCCCACATTGCCAGGCTGGCCAAGCACATGGTACGAATTGCTGCAGAGAGAGAAGTCCCAGACCAGAGGCCCGTGGAGAAGGGGAGCACTACTGGAAGGTGGAAGCCATGTGCAACAGGATTTTGTTGCCCTTGCACTGATAAACTGCCTGAAAGGTCTGGCACCAAATCCAGCCGGCCTCACAAGAAATGTGTCTTCATGGAAGGCAGAGTGATGCCGAAATACTCATAGCAACCCACATTCCATGCCATGAGTGGAAAGAAAATAATTCAAGATATGACAAAAATCATGGCATCTTCTGATTAGAAAGACAGTAGCACAGTATACATGTCTTTACTGTCAAAGTTTACAGTAGCAATAGCAAAATTTTTGGCACAAAAAAAAATAATTTGCATCAAAAGAGTTATTTATTTTCTTATTAATTTCTCTAGATAGATAATACAAATCAGGTAAAACATCACCTTTTTTCTAAAAACCCCAATTTTTTCCTCACTCAATCCTAGCCTTTTCTCCTCCCATTTCCTTCTCATTACCCTGCCCTCATAATAATAAAAAAAAAAAAAAAAGCAGAAAGTAAGGAAAATCAGATAAGCTATCTAAATGGATGGATTAGACCTTTTAGACCTTTTCACAGCCCAGTCAGGATTTTGGAGTAGGGTGGAGGGGGATGGGAGCAGCTCAGCCCAGGTTACTTGTGTCATGTTATGCTCAGGAATTATAATTTTCTACTTGAAAACAGTTACTAGGTAAAAGGAATTTCAGGGTATACCCACAGCCTTTACAGCCATATACTGTTCTTCATGAATCATTTCCTCTGAGGTTAAGGAGATGAGGTACACAATCGTATCATTGCACACGCTTGTATAAAAGGTACAAAAGGCCTTTTCTTTTAAAGTTAATAGCAGGAGAATGAAATAATCTCTTCTTTTTTTTTACAAGAGAATAGTTTCATTGTTCTGCCCACATACTTTATTTGTTGATCTGACATCTGTAATAGTGAAGTGGAAGAGGAAAGGGAAGCGGATGAGAGAAATAAGTGAATTAAAATATTTGGGATAAGCTTTTGGAGAACACTATATAACTATGCTTGAGTCAACTTGATGTGATCTAAGTAATAGCACAAATAATCAAACACTGAAGGAAAAAGTCTACTCTGATCTGGTTGCAAACACTGACCTCTCTCATACCATCACCCTTCCTACAGTGTTACTCTAATTTGCTTCTAAGGCTGTTCCCTGAAGACCTAATTCTCCTTTGTGCGTAGACAAAATTTCCACTGCTGCCTCTGAGAGTTGGTTTTTACTATAATGTGTTTGTTTCTGACAGCAGCTCCTTGTGCTGAGTTAACTCTTTCAGCTTAGATTTGGTTCCTTGGTTTTAGATGCCCCATGGGGTTCACACCATACTGCTGTGGACGGTGCTGAAAACATCAACTCCTTGGCAGGGCTAGGGAGTCTTGTCCTTATCTCCAACCCAGAGTCCAGGTGAGGAGCAGCCCCATGGCCTCGCAAGGTATGAACCAAAATGTGGGTAGAGAAAGTCTTTGTAGAGAAGTCTCACTTCTGCCAGAGAACACCAACGCTGGCATCTCCAAGCCACCACTGCTGGGGGTTGAGCACCCTCCTCAAGGGGAGTAACTCACGCAGAACAAGGCTGTCTGGAGGGCTAGCAGCCACCAGACTTGGTGGCCCTGCTCCTGTCACCAGGCACTGGTGGAGAGAGGGAGGAGAAGACTGAACTGCAATGAAAAAAGCATAGCCCAAGATTTGCAAAGTTCTGCTGATGAAGGCAACAGTCCTTGCATTCCTTCCTTGTGCCAGGGACTTGTTGCTGAACCAACAAGATTTACGACCGTAAATAGAAAGTTAGAGGAATTTGGCACTGTGCAAGGAAGCCCCTCAAATTTTGCCAGTATTCCTCAGCAATGTCTCTGCTTGTTAAATATTTTCTGGGTGTAATGTGAGGGATAGGTTAATTAGCACATACATTTTTATGTGGACCAGCTGTCTTCTCTGTCTGCTGTCAGACATGGAAAAGTCCTCTGGGAATCCCTATGAGAAAACACACTTTGTATTCTAGGAATAGAATGGTTTTCTTTTAATATCCCCTTCAACTGTAACTCATTTAGCTTATAAATCTTGACAACACATTCTGGCCACTGATGTACTGTTTTCTTATCCTAAGCCTTTTTTTTTACTCTCCTTCCTCCTCGGATACCTTATACTCTGTGTTTAATGTGAGACACAGCTGTCTCTGCCAGCAGGAGTTCACATTCTAAAAATCACCAAGATTTATGCAACAGGTGTTCTACCAACCTACTGTGATAACATTTTCTCCATGCAATGAAACAATATACTGAGTTGGGATAAAAAAATAAATCAAAATGAAAAAAAAAGGGTTTGCTGACTGGAAACTAGTCTTGGCACAACTTCAGCTTAAGTGCTGGGCTTTAATTTTTGTCTTACAGGAAACCTAAGTAGCTTCCATATAAGTGGATGGGTGAAATTAGGCAGGTAGAATATAAGGATTGACAACCCTGGGACAAGGATTAGTAGCAGGAGGATTACTGGGAAGAATCTTCTTTTAAATATATGCATAGCAGTTGCCCCAATGCCATTTCACTGAATAGTTCAGGTACACTTACCAAGCAACAGAAACAACGCCACAGACAATGCATTTCATCCTCCTGCAACTTTCAGTCCCATAAGATTCTTCCAGTCCATAGTGTATAGAGCCCTGGGTAGAAGTTTTTAAGTCTAGTGGCTTTTTTTTTTTTTGCTTGTGGTACCATTTTGAAGATCCTTCAGTTACCCACAGACCACAAGTTTAAAATCATTGCTTGAATCAAACAAGCCTCATGGCTGATAGAAGCTCCTCCCTCACATCCCCAAAAAGCTGAAAACAGCTACTAATAGTTTAAAATACATGCTGTGTGTATACAGTATATGTATACATATGGAGTCTATATATAATGTAGAATGTCACTATATTTAGACATGTGATACATAATATTATAGCAAAAATGCCCCTGCTGCCAGGCGGTAGCAGAGACAGGAACGCTTTAAGTGTTTTATTCAGTGCTGTAAAAAGGCATTCAAAATTTCATTCAGTATGCATGTAAGAGGCAGAATGACACTTGGTACTCAAACTTACGAATGGATCAGATTAACTGTCCCTCAGGAGACAGAGTTATGAGCTCAGGAAATGCTTGAGCACTTATCTGCGTGCTTTCTTCTGACAATGTGTTGGGAGGCAGAAAGTGGGGACAGCAAGAAAAGCAATCATTCCACAGGGAAAATACACAGTACAGAAAATGGCACCTGAGTTCTGGGAGTGGGATCCTGCTCTTCAAGCCTAAAAGAAAGATGGATTTGATAGCTCAAAACTCTCTGCAAAGAGGACTTTCAGTCTGGGCACATCTACCCATCTCCTGCCACTCCCCAAGGTCAATGCCAAGTGCTTGAATGGCCTTAATTCACACTCAGGAGTAAGACCACACACCCCTGAGAGCTGTGTGGCTTCAAAGAAAGGTGGAACCTGTCACCCTGCCTTCTCTAAATAGTTTTATAACAAGACAATTCAAGCAAATAGAGAAGATAAGCCAAAAAGGAAAGCTTAAACCCCCCCCCCCCAAATCATTGGCTTACACACACACAGTTGATCCAGAACAGTGATGATACAGAATAGACAAGACAGCACTGATCATGACCATACACCTGTCTCCTCAATGTCAGTAACATATCTGAAGTACAAAGTCTTGACTATTTTGTTTAAATCAGAGGATTCACTATCAAGGCATGTAATGAAAAATGCACCAAATAGTTGTGACTAGGGCAAAAAGGAGGGAAGGATTTTTGAAGTACAGGCACTTCATGTTACTGTCTTGTGGATACCCAGGGGAAGACTGTAGTGCCAAGAAACTGAGCACAGTCCAACCTGGAAAAGCACTGTGCAACTTCCAAATTATCTCATATCCCTTCCTTGATTACTGCTGATCACTCAGTAAGACAAGCCCATTGCCTTTCAGTGGGCACAAAGGAAGCAAAAACCTCCAAGGGTTACTGTGCACCTGAACAACAGTATCAATAAACTCCTGAGGGAAGTAAAAAGAGCCAGCCAAATGTTGACTGTGAGGATTTAAAACTCTGCTGAAACATGTGTTTCACATTCAGGCTTTTCCTGTGAATTAGCTAGCTGTTCTGAGGGTACTGAAGATGTGTGAGAAAGACTTCAAGTCCTAAACTGAATGGAGGGATTATATTTGTTAATACTGTTCCACAGTGCTCTGAATCCCTGAGGATGAACAATACCTCCCCGCATATGTGACAATCACTGTTGTGATTTGGGGTGCCTCTTTGCTAATCATGGTGCTGCCATCAGCACTAAAAGCATTCAGCAGTGGATGTTGCTTTATTAAGACAACCTTTGTGTTTCTGTGGTGATCAGACATGGCTATGGATTGTTTTCAGAGGAAATGATTGGGTCTTCAGATGTGTGAAATGCTGAGACTTCATGCTGCCAGCGTCAGTCACAACCAGCGTGGAGGCAGCAAGACCAGCTCAGCTGCCCGAGCCAGTGTCATCTCTTGCAGGAGGTCACAGGTGGGTACTTCATTTTGTGCTTTCTGTTCTTAAATAAAGCCTCCTTTCCCACTGCATGGTCAGACTCTGGAGGCTGCCACAGACAGGGTTGCAGTGCCAACAGCCCATCACCCAGCTGAGACTGCCAGCAGCCACACCCCCCCTGTGGCCTTGTGGGGTCAGTGGGCACCGTCCCTGTGTGGGGATGAGCTGCAGAAGATGCCCAGCCAAGCCCTGCTGCAGTGGGAAGGCTGTAATGCACAAACACAAGTCTTTCCTGGCAGCCTCCAGCACTGCCAGCTGACGAGGCAGGTGGGATGCCCAGGCAGGTTCAGCTCACGGCATCCCATCGGTAGCAGGGTATCGGGACCGTCAGCTGCCAGGGTAATTCCCCTGCCTGAAAGCCCTCAAGGTCACTGTAAATGGAAGCTCTTTGGCCAAGATAAGTTATTCCTGCAAGGAATGTGTTCCTACACAGTGCAAGGGCAGCCAGAGGTGCCAGAGGTTTCCCTTACACTCAGTGCAGCAAGCACCGTGCTTGGAAGCAGCTTGGACTGAGCCTCCCAGCCCTTCCACACCTCAGAGCAAGCCCTCCCCTTACCTGCCTTTCCTGCCTATGGAGAGGGAGCACACCATATGTTATCCCCTTGTAGCTCATCTCCCTTTTAATTAGATTTCCTGTCTTCAGCTAACAATTAGTGCTGTAGAGCTATGGCCTTATGGTGGCAGTGCAAAAGGCCAAGCAGAAAGTCCTGTGTGGCTCCAGGATGATGTTCAGGTGGATGCCCTGTCAGAGAAACAGCTGGGAACATTATCTGGAAGTGGCTCACCCAAGAACCACCATCAGCTGATATGCTCCCCTTCTACTTTTAGCCCCTCAAACCTCTGCCTTCTGACTAGTCAAGCAGGGAGATATTGACTCCAGCTTCTGCAGGAGCATTCCCACACCAGGGTGGGGATGGGATGGACATGCTTCCCCCTCAGATATCTGACAGCCAAGAGGTACCAGGCATCTGCAGCAGGGACAGTTCTAGGACTGGTCAGGCTCTGTTCCATCAAATGCATCTAGACCCTGCCAAACACTGGAGAAAACTCAGCCCTGCTCTCTCCACCTGTCCTGGCACTGCCAAGCCCACATGCAACAAGACAAAAGGCTGGAAAACTCTAAGTGATCCAGTGAAGAAGGAGCCCTGACTCACCACTGCAGCTCCTTATAGTCCTAATGGCAGCAATAGAGAGCATGGGGGAAAGAGGGCAGTGAAAATAAATAGCTCTACTCTGGAGGAAGTTCTGAACATTTTAGAGCTTGCAGCTGGGCAGCTCTTCTGGAAAACATTTTAATACAGGGAACTAAATGTTTCCCCTGAAAGTCTGCACTAAAACTGGATCTCTTGAGTGAGAGGATGCATCCTCTGGGCAGATGCTTTTTTTTGCTTGATGATGCAATTTTTTTTTTTAATTTGATGATGCTTTTTCAAAAGTTTTGAGGTGGATCACATACAATTTCTCTCAGCATCTCAGTCATTTTAGTTTTTATGCTCTGCATTATGGGGATGGGCTTGTTCCAAGTTTTTGCAGCTCATAACACAGCAGTACTACACTGGCTTCTCAGTGTTAATACAAAGACAAAACCCTGCAGCAGAATCACTTCTGTACTAACATGGAAACTTCATTCCAAGGGCTAATCAATCCAGCCTCAACTACTCTGTTTTATCAGGTCACTTCCCTTCAGGAAACCTCTCCTCCCCCATAATGAATAGGCATTTCAAACACGAGTCCATCTTCATAACAGAGGAAGGCATGATAGGCTTCCCTCTGTCTTTTTACCATGTGATAATTGATTTGCCATTGGGCAGTTGTATATTTGAGTCCTTGCAATACTTCTAGAAGAAGCAAGATTTCTCACAGACATGGTATATGATACCCACAGAGCCTACAATTTGAAGTAACTGAAGATATTTGTGACTGGGGATGTGAAATGGTGATGGTAACTTGGCTGAAAGGTCCAAGGGACGCCAAGGACCTGAAGGTCTTTTGCTCGGAGATCCTTGCCTCTCCAGGCTGCTCTTCCATGACTCACTCCACAAACCAACCTCATTGCCCCAGCCAGGAGGAAATGATTCATAAATACTGACCTTTCCCCTTGCCACCCCTGCAAAATGAGGTCTGTGTATAAGCACTCACAGAGCTGGAGCCATGGGAATTACAACTAGATAAACCATCCACTGACGGCAACATCACGCAACCACTTCCTTGCCTGTGCTAATGGTGGAGATGTTTGCTGTGAGCCAGGCACACTCATAGGAGAACATAACTGGGGTAAAACAGATGAATTAGGCAAGGAGAAGGTGACTCAGAATAGGGGAGGTTGAAAGGGAAGGGTCAGAGCTGGATGAAATCCCTTGGTCTCCTCTCTGCAGATTTGTGAAGTCAGTGTCAATGTCTCACTCAAAAATAGACATACTTAGAGTTAATAAAACCAATATCCTTCATGCCACACACAGTCTGTGAGATTCACAGTGTCAGGTCAGCAGTCATTAAAGAATAATATTGCTTTGTTATTATTTGCAACTTCCTCAGGACATAGGATGCCCAGCCTTGGGTTTGCAGCCTGTCATCAACATGCTGCACAGATATGAGGTGATGAGGGGTTGGGACCTGAAGCACTCTATGCTCAAGCTCCGGTCTCAGGAGTGGGTACAGCAGATAGGAAGCAAATGCAAGAGGGAAGGATGGATTCCTCTTTGTCTCCCTTGTGAACCTCATGACCTAGGAGGTCTTCCCCACTCCTAGGCAGAACTCTCATTGAAACTTCCCAGTTTAAGCATCCCAGAATTTATTTCAGTCTAAACACAAAGACAACCAAATGGACCAATGCTTTTCATTTCTTTGTCACACCATTTTGGGCTTCAACTTTGCTCAGCAGAGTAGTATTCCCAGGTCTTGCAGCATGCCTCATACACTTATCACCAGAAATGCCTAATTAAACTAGCAGGAATGTCACCAGGACCTGGCAAAAGAGACTTGCTCCTTAGTTTTAAGTCCATACTTCTGGGAGGAGTTGCCACAGAGGAAGACAGTAATGGCAAACCGTTCACTCTCCTTTAGTGAGAGTTGCCTCCAGGTACAAGTTTGTCTTCATGTACCAGATACAACAGACCCTCCACCTTTGGACATGGTGAATGTGGCTGGAGGGTGTAACAGCCATCGTGTACTCGCAGGGAAAGCATCAGTCTTTAGAGGTGGGAATTTTCTTCAAGTTGAAACATTAGGGTGGCCCCAGCTGCAGCACATAGCTGTGGCCAGCCTGCAGTGGGATGGGCAGCCAGTCCCCAGTGTGGCAGGCTGCCATGGGCACTGCTGTGATGGAGTTTGAGGTGGCAGCCCCCCAGCATTGCCCTGGCTTGCCCCCAGGCAGCTGGCTCCCTGACCAACCAGTCCCACAGCTCACAGCACGAGGACATGGACTTGCAGCCAGGGTAGGGCATGTAGAACTGTGCAAAGGCAGATTAAGCACCTGCTCCTGCTCCCAGTGCCCCGTGATGAATTTGGACTTCCACTTTTTTCCCCCAGCAGTGACAATAGTTTTGCAAAGGAGGCAGCAGCTGTGAATCCACCCCATGTGTGGGGTGCACAGGGTGCTGGCTGCCCAGGAGCAGGCAGCTGCCTGGCAGAGCATCCTCGGGGCAGCCACGCGGGTGGGACAGTGCCACCTCCTCCCTGGGCCTGCTCTGTGGGAAGCACCTGCCCTGCACAGCTCTCCTCACAGGCTGCATGGGACAGCGTGTCAGGGCTTGCAGGCAGGCTCAGCCATAGCATAAATACAACTCTGGTTGCAAGGGCTGCCTCAGAGGCAGGGCGAGCAACAGAGGAGAAGACAGCTCAGCAATCATTTATGCTGCACAGAGAAAAGAATTATTAGGCAGCTGTTGGCAAGCAGGCAGAGGTATCAAGATGAGCCAGGCTTCGTGGTTTGAGTTCTGGGGAACCAGTGACCAAGAGCAGAATTTCAGCCACTTGTTGCCACATAGACCCATCTCTGCCAGTATGACAGAGGTTTACCTTCCTCTCTGCTGTCCTCACAGCACGTTCCCAACTGCAGCATCCTGCAGAGAAATGTAAGTAAAGAGAAAGATAGCAAAATTTAATCATTAATGAAAAATACCTATTTTGTTACCACTGACAAATTTTGAATTCCCAGAGACAATTGGGAACGTGGAACTGTGTTGAAATGGCTGACCCAGGTCAGTTGTCCCTTCAAGGGTGCACAAATAGGCCCCATGTGCCAATGAAACTCTTTCTTCATCATCTAAACAATCACTGGAGCTTCTTCTGGGACCAACAGGACTCATTTCTCAGAAACCCTACCAGCAGGTGAATACCTGAATATCTGTTACTCTTCCCTTTTGGTGCCTACCTGTCCTCCCAATAACTGGGCAGCTAAAGCAAATTATGACAAATGCAATTGATTTTGTTTATAAATATCTTTTTCATGTTGAATATAGATTGAATAAGATCCCAAGCTTCCCATTTTGATCGCAGATTTCCTAAAGCGGCAAGTTCTTCACTGAAGTCAGTGAAATTCTGTCACATATTTCAGCAGCGTCATAATTACACCTGCAGAGCTTTATTCTTTATTTTCCTGAATTCCCCATTCACTTCAGCTGTTCTAAATTTTTGGAAAGGTTTAACCAGTGCTGTTAGCATGGCAAAGGTGGCTGCACCAGAAACATGTTCATCGTGGGTTGAAGGGGTCACCATGCGTGGTGCCTGCCTGAGGAAAGCCAGGTCTGATCCTTGCTAAAGCTCCCACCAGCATGTTTTGAAGTCTCTCAGAAAGACTCCCTCACACATGGGCACTATCTGATTACAAGACCAGGGAGGGGCAGGGAGAGGCCTTGGTGTCCCATGTCCTCAAGATCTTTTATGGAGCTGCTTGTTTTGAGGTCACTGTTTCTTAGGCCATTTCACCAATGTGTCGCTCCCACCAAAAGACTGAGGGTCTCCCTGGGCCCCTGGGTAACGCTTAGGCTGAAGGGCAAATGTTAAAGTCCTTCCCTCTGGGCCAGCCTGAGATCAAATTGCCAAGGAGCCCAAGCTGTAAGTCAGAGGGAGGGGGGTGAGTTATGCAGCCCCCTCCACAATCCACTTTCCATCAACATGCCTGCAGCAAATCCATCCTCTGCAGAACAGCCTTGCAGAGTGCCAGGGGACCAGAGAGGAGGAATCTTGATGTCCCTACCAGAGACTCACCTCTTTTGTGGGCACCTGGGCTCTGGCTCCTGCCACGGAGCCCTCTGTGTTCCATCACTCCCGTGAGTGCCCCTGGGGGTTCCTGCGCACGCCTCCATACACACTGAAGTGCAGGCACTAATTCATTCAGCACAGGAGACCCAAGAGCCTTGAAATCATCCAATCTGAAAAATTCAAACACTTCCTATGTCCTGAGCTGCAAGATGGAGGAATAGGAGAGCTTGTCAAGGATGGGCAGCTACTGAACATCTCTGGCTGCTGAATAGACTAATTTTTCCTCATTCCTAGCAGCTCACTTGCACATGTTATGGGAACATGAAGGAACTGAACACCCTGAGTAGGTGGTGTGCAAACCTGGGGGCTGGAGATCTCTTTGAAGCTGCTGACAAACTTAAGAGCAAGTTTTCTTGGAGAAGGGAGATGAAGTATACAAAAACTGAGCTTTCCTCTTCAAAAAGCCAGAAGAGGTTGTAAAGGGCTGGAGGAAAGGAGACAGAGTTTATAAAAGCTGAGGATTTTTATGGGTTGAGAGTGGGCAGCAATGAGTATAGGTCACTGCAGTTCTGAGCTTTTTTAGCCCAGTGACATTGTAGCATCTATAGCAACAGTGCTAAATAGACCAGCAATAGTAAATTTCAGATGCAGCTTCCCAGTGTCACGTAGTCAACACCTGGGAGCTGAAAGCAGCTGTATCCTGGTATGTCTTTGTGCACAGGAACAGGGGTGGCCCTCATGAGTGGCCCTAAATCCAGGCTAACCCTGCCAGCTCCAGAGAACATTGTGCTATTAGGAGTTAGGTACCTGTGTAAGAATCATACTGAACAAGACCTGGCTTGCATTGCATCACAAACTGGGAATTCTTTGTTATAAAAGCATTTTTCTTTTCCAAGTGGTAGATACAAACCTTGCCACCCTGACCTCTCCCGGGCTACAGGTCAGTGAGATACCGGATTTTACAGCGGTTCTGTGAGGTCTAGGCTAAAGAAAGGCCACACACACAGTATTGGAAGACCCATTTATCACATAAATATCCTGAGCTTTTAGACCATTCCTGCCTTTCAGTGCACCTTAACTCTTGCCTGCAGCAGAAAGGCAGCAATGATGGTGGCAAAGGCAAACCAGATTTCACTTTAATCAATCATATGTGGAAGGCAATGTCAGCAGCTTTGAAGGGGGAACACCATCCCATCTTGATTTCTGTGAACGCTTCTCAGTGACTGCAACAAAGGTGTGGTAATAAAAAAGACCCTCCTGAAGGACACTGGTGCAGCATTGCTGTTGTAGGGCTTTGCCTACCAAGAACCCCTGGGCCAGTTCAGCACAGACTGTGAGAGCTGAATTAAGAGCAAGCTCCAGCTGTGCTGGAATTTCATTTGATAAGGGCAAATCTAATGGAGATTCTATTTTGTGGCTGCACCGGGGCTAGCATACCTTCAGGAGACACTAGGCTCACCAGGGAGGCACACAGAGTGCGTGGTGGAGCAGCTGCTGTCATCATGGGTCCCACTGAACATGTGCTCAGCTCAGAGATGACGAAAAGAAAAAAAGAGGGCTGGAGAAAGACTAAGCATATCCAGAGCTCAGAAAAAGTAAATTACTTCTCCCAAACTCAGCTTGATTTAAGGTTTCAACTTTGAGTGAAAAAAGTTGTTGAGTGAATACTCTGAAAATTAACCATTAAATCTGCTCAGATTCAGTTAGATTAAAACATTAGGGAAAAAAAGGCAGCAAAATGATCTTTGTAGCCATGACAGATTTGCAAATACATAAGATCTTTACTTTTTTACAAGCATTGCATTGTGTAAGATCTCTGCCATCGCCCAGACCAAAAATGAAATACTACATTAAGGTTACCTGCATAAGCACTCATGCTTTTGCACTGTGTTTCAGCAGCAAAAGAGATTGCTGAGGATTTTCTACTGCCAGGAAAATTGACCAAATTATTTAGAATTACCTTTGAGAAGAAAATACCCTTTGGTAGGTGGCTCTATAGCTGAAACCAGCAGAATTAGGGAAAAACTAGAAAGACCCCAATCCTGCAAGTGAAGGTGCCACCAAGCAAGGATACTCCAGTCCCACCCCTGGGATGACCAGCACCCAGCCCACTGGGCAAGGGGACCTCTGTCCTCCAGGTATGTTTACCTCACACCTCCAGCTCAGAGCACCAATTTCCCCCCAGCCCAATTCAAGACACGCCACTGGAGCTGTTTCTGAGCTAATTAGCAGCAGAGCTGCAGGGTTAAAGGTGTTCTGCAGAGCCCTGTAAACCCATTCAGCTGCTCATTGCAGTGTTAGAGCTCACAGAACCCTGGTGAGCCATGGCAGTGCTGGTGAAGCTGCCAGCAAGGCAGTGGCATGACAGAGTGCTGGGGGGATAGTGAGTGCCTTCATTGCCATTTATGACAAAGCTTGTTCCTCTTTCATGGGACAGCAGCCTTTGGGGTGGCCCAGGAAGACTTCTCTGATCAGGTGTACTTAGCAGAAGGATGGAGGTGAGTGCAGAGCCCAACCATCTGGCTGCTCCGAGTCGCTCTGGGAGGCAGCTCCTGTCTGGGGAGCCCCTCCTCAGCCTCCCTCCCAGATGACTAAGGATGACAGTGAGGGTGGCAGGCAGCTGATTGCCCCATGGCTGCAGTTTCATAACTCTAGCCATCTGTGGGCCAGCACTGCAAGCTTCTTAAGCCCTCAGGAAAACACATAGGAACGCTTTCCAAATTGTTTGGGAGTGATTGTAGCAGCTTCCCTGGGGCAGCAGAAGCTAAATGCTCCTTTGCAGCTGCTGCTCTCAACTGTCTGGGCTAAATCTTCAGCACAGGAACAGGCCCACCTGTCATCCTCCCCTTTCATGCAAGCTACTCTTTTCTCTTTATGAGGAGGAGGGGGAGAAGGGGCAAATAGCTAATGGGTCATAATTATTGTCAGGTTATGATGTCTTACTGCCATCTCAGCCATCAGATACCCCTCTCTCTTCCCACCCAACTACTCAGCTTGTGCCTGCAGAATTGTAACATTCACTTTGGGCTCTGCAGATGCATAACTGACTCTACCTCTGATCAGAAGGAGGTCATCCAACCATCCCTCTCCATCTTCCTCAGCTCTGGAAGGACAGCCAGTTTATTTTAGAGGCCCAACCCCCAGCCTCCAAAACAGCAGCCTTTTCCCAGGCCAGCTGGGTGCCCCGGTGAGGAATGCTGACAATCTGCCGTCCTGGAGCAGAGCTGTCAGCGTTACTTCCCTACTGCTGAGCCCTCAGTCATCACTCACACAAAGGATAAGTATGCAGCCCGCTGCCTTGTGACAAGAGCTGTGACTTTGTTTAGGAGCCAAGCACTAGGAAAGAGTACCAGGGAAACGTGGCTTAGTGGAACAGGAAATATCAACAATCTGTGATAGAAATGAAAAAAGCAGCCAGCACACATCTAACTCAGCTGGAGGCACAGCTCCATGACTGGCTGCAAGTAGCAACAGCCTATGAAAGAAACCAATAAAGAAATAGCTTTTCCAGTTCAAGGCTGACTTTTAAAAGAACAGTAATTTTTCATATGTTCATCTGTGTACGAGAAAAGCCCCGAAGCAAAGTCATCTGTATACTGCAGTAGCTGCTGGCACAGGAAAGGACATGGAGTTTTCAGCTCCACAGATGGTTGGAAGAGCTGTTGTGAAAGCCCACAGAGATGGACTCAGCCCCATCACCCTTCAGCAGCAAGTTAGGCTAAGCGGGTTGGCTACTACAGCTTTGTGCACCAGTCAGTTTTCGGGTTTTTTTCCTAGAAAAACAAGGGATAAGTGTCTCTGCCTAAAAGGATTTCTCTCAAAGCTCCTTGTTTCTGAGTGAAACGGTTAAACGATAGCAGAATAGTAGAGAGAAAAAAATTATTCCCCTCCATGTTTTTCTTTGTGTGTTTTAGTCAAAGTAGGTATCAGGCTGGAAAAGCCTCGTTAATGCTGCATTCATATCTACAGAGTCCTTTCAAGTTATTACGGAGCTGATAACCTCTCTTTGTCCTTGTAATCCACAGTAAATAGAGGAGCTTAATCACTCAGGAAATAGGGAACAACTCGCAGATCCCTTCGTTCCTAGTACGCTATTTGCACAATGCCTAGTGCTGGGAATAACCAGAAACTGATTTAATAATATGAAGTCATCCAAGACTCTGCTAAATCCCAAGTGAAGCCTAAGTGTTTCTGCCTTGCTCTTGTCTCCAAGGATAAATTTGTAAGGCTGGAAGTTAAATGGCAAGGCAGTCACTCATTTAGGTCTCCATCCAAGGACCCGTGGCACTGGCAGGGGGATTGGACACTGCATGTGCAGATGATTGTAAGGAAGGTCTCCACCCAGCACAGAAAATGAAGCAGCCTGGGCTGTGAGAGGCAGCACTTCTCAGCCAGGGACAGGGACCCTGGCCATGGATGGCACACTGCTCTCTGGCTCCCAAGGCGTGACCTTGGGCAGGCAGCAGGGGCTCTCTGGTCCCGAGTTTCCTCTTCTCCAAAACAGAGATATGATATACAAGTGGGCTGAGAGCCTTGCAGAGAGGTGCTATCGCTGGTACAGGGAATTATCATCCCCAGGCCCAGGTCCAAAGCACACAGCAACATGGAAAGCCATTCCCTCAAAGGACCCTGGCTCTGGCACCCAAGCCAAGAACAGGCTGTATATGTTCTCTGAGCTGCAGTTTCACTGCTATACTTTTACCTTTGTACATGGCACTAGGTGCTAGAGATCCTAAAGGCTGAGCCTCAAAACCCAACAAAAATTACCAATAATGAAATAATCTCCTCCTAGATGGTGTATGACCCAGTTCCTGAGCCTCCTGTGAGTTACAATCAAAGCCATATGTACAGTCATAAATATCAGAGATATTTACAAAACACAGACAAGATCTTAAAAACAAAAGCAGTGATTTCTTCATCTCACTGGAAGCCTTACAAAACATGGGGTAAATTGTCTCGATTGAAATACTCTGCTGACCACAGAGGGCTGTATGCTTCATTGTAATGGTTAGTCATTCTATACATATTTACTGGTTCAGTTAATGTCCTATGGCTGCTCACAAACTATTGAGAGGCAAAGATTAGGAAGCAGGGTCATTAGAAATTTTGTTTATGCAAAATCCACTGTGGTCATAGCACAATACAACACAAAAGGTGAATCAAACCCCCATTCAAACAGTCATTTCCCCTACACAGGTGGCTGGCATAGCCAGAGACATCTAGGAGAAGACCAGGAAAAGCTGTAAAAGTGGCTAATTTAAAGTTCCCGTGTTGAGGCTGTGCTGGGATACATATCTCTGCTTTGATAGTTTTCTAAAAGCCTAAGCAAAACCAAAAAACATCCCAAGCACTTAAGCACAGAAACCTCCCCTCTGTTTTTTTCTGCAAGTCTCCTGAGGAAAACTTGTAGGTGCTGTGATCCAACCAGGCTGCTGAGGCACAGCATGAGGTTCATGCAGATGCCAACTGGCAGTACAGCCTCACTTCCCAGTGCTTCACCCAGAAGTCACCCAGGAGCTCATGTCCCTTTCCTTGGAAATTCAGTGGGTACCATTAGGCCAAGACTACAAGTAATTGTGCCCTATGTTGAAGTCCCAAGCAGCCCCCAGGTCCTTTGTGTGTCAGGACACCTTGAGGATGTTCAGCTCTTAGCAGGCTCAAAGGCACCTCTGCTCTGCTCATCTCTAGCACAGAAGGCACAAAGCAATGCTCTCAGAAGTGTGTACCAAGGTCCTTACCTTACACATCAAAAATCCTACACTGAAAAGACAGAAAAAATCCTTATCACAAACATCCATAGCACTGTTTATACCTTTTATTTTTTAAGAAAAAGCTTATTTTAAAAATAAAATACCTAAATTGAAAGTAGATGGGTTGATGGTTGATTTTACAAAAAGAAAAAAAAAAAACCAATCATGGATAGGTGTGGAAAATAATTTGGTACTTCCTAAAAAGGCCTGAGATGTTCCTGCTAGAAACAAGCAGTCAAAGGAGTAAAGGCTTTCATTTAGTTCTGGTTTGGGTTCAGTTACAAAGAAAATTGTTCAGTTTCAGCTGTGCTGTGGAATCGGTGAAATTGCATTCTGGTCTACATTTCATTTGGGGGTAGGAGAACACACACATTTAGATTGGTCTTCTTTTGTATTTTGTTTTGCTCAAAAAAGCATAGGTATTATTTCATCTTCCTCTCCCCCTCTTTTAATTGGAAAATAGAAAATATGAAAGGCCAGAATGTCAGTGTTACCCTAATCACGCATCATCAATATTGGCATAGATCACAGGCAAAGATCTTGCTTCTGGCATTTCACTCCTGGGTTGTCTATATCAAAAGAGAAGCAGCCATCATTTGTGATAAAGGTCAACATTTGTCCCGGTCTTGAAAAATTCTGGTTGATTTCAATGAACTTTCAATCAGATCCAGATTTTCTCTCTGTATCCCACACTGTACTGCAGATGAGAGAAAACTTAAGAGAAAACCTTAGTAAAACCGCATTCCCCATTAGGAAAACAATGGCCCTATTTCTAGGACCATTTCATATGTACCATAAATATTTAAGCAGTCTTATTTTGCATCCTCTTAAACCAAAGTTAAAGCAGAGAAGCATGTATTTGATGCACTTCTGTAAAGACATCACCACTGATGCTGGGGCAGATACAACCACAAATCATAAAACTCTTGTTCTACTATATTTATGTCCTTACAGAGACACCACTGTTATTAAAAGCTCATAAGAGATACCTCTAACAGCTGTAAGCAACAGTGGGACCTTGAATAGACAATAAATTTAGAGATGTTTAATTGACTTTTCAAACCTGCTGAGCACTAGCACTTGTAAGAGGTTCAGATCTTTAAGCCATCATTTGCATATCAGTATTAAGTTCAAATGCCTACATTTTGGGTGTTTACTATTGAAAAGAGAACTTTTACTTGTTACAGCAAAAGCCTTCTTATGGAAGAGGTTACTGACATCTCCCCAGTGAAGGCAAACAGCACCAACAAGTCCAGGTCAGTGCACATTGTGTCACTGAAAGTAATACGCCTTCAGGAGATGCTTGAAAATGAGGACCTGCTGCAATACAAATACATGTCAGGGGAGTTCAAGACATCTGAGCAGCTGCAGCACATTTTTCTTGTCATACCTCATTTCTTTTCCCATGCAGCTAGAAAAGAACAGGTTGGAGTTAATGCCAAATGGTGGAAGTGTTTTTTCTGGGTCGATTTCAGGTTACTTGAAATTTAATCATAGTGTTTAAGATATAAGAAAAAGAGAAACAAGGCACATTTAATGCTTCATTTTAGATTCCTAATGTCACGCAGAGCAAGGCAGTTACAGGTAAAGGTGATGAGCCTGAATCTTGTGTCCCAAAGACCTGCTGTACATGAACTGTGACACTGAGTATTACAGAAATCAGCTACACTTGGTGTGGGTGCTCACACATCACACACTGCAAGAAGCAAAACTGAGGACTCTGAGTCTCAAAACTGTGCAAAAAATAAAGATTAATTGGAGAATCTGAGCGGGTCTTTTCTTCAGAGAGCATTTACACAGGTTCAAATTGTTCCTCTTAGGCACTTAGACTGAGCTTAAGACATTGGAAAAGCTTAGACCAGGCTTTAATCATCACAAATAGCCCACAAAACAACCATTCTTCCAACATATTGAGAGCTCTTTCAATAGATACCTCTTTATTTGAAATGGAATGTATCTTGAAAAATATGAAAAATAAATCACATCTCTCAGAAATCATTTATGAGTCATATTTACACACATTTTTTTTTTGACGACACTGGTATTTCTGCTCACGAGAGGATATGCTAGAAAACATTTGGTACATCACTGCAGCTATAATTCAGAAGCTGGCATTTGCATATCATGAACCTTAAAAAAGAATTACTTCAGGATATCACAGAAGATCTTCCTTTTCCCCCCAGTTCCTAAATTGTCTTGGTCACCACAGCTTGGATTTTCTTGCTGAATCTGCCCCTTGATTACTTTTTTTTTTACATTACAACAAGTAATTTTGACCTCTTTATTTATGAATGGACTGTCCCCACTTTTGCTATCTATATGAAGCATTTGCCTGTATTTTACTGGCATTTTTGTTTATTCCCTAATTAATTTACTTCAGCCATATGCCGTCAGATTTCTTTTTCTTCCTTTTTTTTTTCTTTTTTTTGGAAGAGGAAGGACAACTTGACTTATTTACTTGCAAAGCTCCAATAAGATGGAGCATGACATGCTGAACCTATTTTCACAGCCATTGCTTACAAGGCAGTAACAGACAGTATTAAATCCAGAAGTCCAAATGAAGACTATGCAGTAATAGGAGGGCAAGATGAAAAATAAACCCAGAAGTACTTTTTGTAACATCAAACAATTTCTTGGTCTAAAATTACTATCAGGCAAAAAAAAAAAAAAAAAACAAAAAAACACCAAAAAAAAAATCCCAAAAAACCCCCAAAACAGGCCAAAAACCAGAAAAAGCCCCACACATCGTGGAATTCAGAGCGTGAGAAAGTTGTCAGACTGTCCCCACCAGACAATTTAGCCTTATTTATACTGACAGGGCATGAGCCACACAGTCCGATTGTCCCCAGGGGACCCCAGCCAATTTGTTCCCACTCAGTTTCCAGGAGACATTTAGGAGACACAAGGGAAAAGATTGATCCTTACACCCATCCCACCAACTCAGGCTGGAGGTATCAAGGTAGATTTTGTGATTTGACCACCTCTCACACTAGGAGGCTGGCTGACACCAAGGGTTTTAAACAGGCAACATGGCAGGCAGTCACAACCAGCAGAAGTTTGTTGAACTACACCAGATCATCCTTCAGAACAACTTAAAACAAGAAACATAAGATAAAAGTGGGGTATTGACCTCGAACCAGTGAAAAGGAACAGCAAATTCAAAACAAAAGTTGTTTCCTCATACCTTCATGTCAATTTTCTCACTAAAATTGTCATCTTTAGCTTTCAAAACACAAGTAATTCCAGAAGAACAGTAAAATTTCAGCTTTAGACTACATCCATAGACTTTTGTGGCATTCAGAGGCTTGCATCCACTGAGGACAAGAATAACTGCCTCTCTCAGAGTAATACATGTGTTTCTGATCAAACAGGAATTAATTCTCATCAGTTACATTTGTCCTTCAGTAGGCAAAAATGTATTTTAGTAGGTGAGATCAGCAATACTTCTGTATACCTGAAAAGGTGGATTAGTTACTCAGTAAACTGTAATTAATCACTCTAAAGAGAGGAGCCAAATTACAAATCACAGTCTATTTTGTGAGTCTGTGACTAGCTCATTAGAGAATCCCCTTGCAGCTCTAACAGCCAAGCGTTAGCAGAATGATAATGGCAGATATACAGAGATGTGGAAATTGAGTATTATGATTGCCAAGCCAGCGAACCTAATCCTGGAAGATGCAGGCACCTTCGATTTCAATTAATTGCAAAATAATGACTTTGTTAGGACAGCTGTAATCTACCACCCCGAGCTCATCACGCAGCCTTGTAAAGGACCAGGCTGGAGAGAAGCACTCAGGAGTAACTACAGAGGAATGTCAGGGCTTTGATTCTGCACCATGACATGTTCTGCTTGTCTAGGTATGTGACCCTGACACCTGGGGGAAGGAACAAAAGAGGAGGGCTAACACAGACCTCAACTTACTCCTTACAGGACTGAGCTTCATCTTAGAGTGCAGAGGAAGGTGCCAGCGTACATGGTAGCGAATCTAAAATCATTCTTTGAGTATCACTTCAGCCTTTTAACACTTACAGAAATAAGCTTGCACTGAGAATGTGAGGCTCTTACTGTAAAATTACACCTCATTTACACAAAAAGAAAAGCCTTGGATGTGTAGCTTTAAAAGATTTTGTTTATATTAATGTAAATTGTAAAGGGGCCAAAAGCCATTTTCCTCATCACACTAGTTAAGATAAATATCTCCACGGCTTTGACATTTTACCGTGGACCAGAGCTAATGGGCCACATTGCTCTGTCCCACTTGCAGCCTCCCCAATTCATCTAAACCAGAGAACCTGGGCGGTAGCAGCGCCCAACGCAAAGCCACCCATCGTCAGAGGGGCCCTATCCTGGAAAGCTCACAGCCCATGCCCGACTCCCTCCTCGGCGCTGGACAAAGAGCTCTGACCTGCCCCCGCCGGCATCGGCAGCCCAACTCCCACTGACTTAAGAGGCAGAGAAACGCACACCAGCTGTGCAATTAGCCCTTTGTTTTCCAACTTCATGGCTTCATCAACGTTTTTAGAGGCAAGATGGCACGCCTCTCTCAACATCTGACAGTGCTAAACACCAAAATTAATCTAGTTCATCTCAGCTAGAGAGCAACTTTCAGCTTATGAAAACTGTGACCAAAATAATCCATTTGCACACTAAGACATACATAAAATGGATTTTAAACTATGGACTGCTTTAATGCAAGGCATTTAAAAACCACCATGAAAACGCAACACAGGTTGAGGGTCCAGATCACTTAAAAACTGAGCTTGCAGAAGGAGCCCTGAATTTGGACAATAAGAAACATTCATGAACACTTCCCAGCTCTGGCCCACCAGCCTAGGAGCAAACACATCACACAGATAGCTGGAATCCAACTCAGATTCCTGTGTCACAAAAGAAGTTTGTCAGATTCTTTCCGCTCATACACTAAACAGATTGGTTTTAATCTCAGAATGACAAGCCACATTGCTTTTTCGAATAGCCAAGCATGAATAACTTTTTATCATCTTCCACCATTCTCCATATTAAAAAAAACCAAAAAAATCATTAAAACCCCAGACTCTAATTGTTGTTCTCATTAGAGAAAATAGGTTTCATATGCAATATAGGTTTCAGCCAAATTTTGAAACACACATCGCATTTTCCATGCTGGTGGAACACAGTGTATTTTGGGTAAAAAAACGAATAACTTTTTTGTCAAATTGCACACAAAGTACCCAGAACTTTTGAGTTCTTTTAGGGAGCTAACATGCATATTGTTTTTTCCTTTACTTTTTTGATACGGCCTACATTCAGAAATGTCTTGCAAATAAGCATTAAAAAAAAAAAGAAAACAAAACCAAAAGAAAACAACCCTAATAAATAAAATAAAATACATTAAAATAAAGTTACAATACATCATGTCTCCTAGAAGTCCCATCGCACCAAAGGATCCTTTCCAAGGTTCATAAATAATGGATTTGAAATGCTTCTCGGCACCGAGGGCGGCAAAGCAGCAGCAGCAGCTGGCTGAGGTTCAGGCTATTGAGCCGCTTCTCTCCGGTCTACCTGCACCTCCGGCGTTTGCCCAGTTTCTGAGCCCCTGAAGCAGGTCCGCCACGAACGCGCTCTGTCCCTCTTCCCCGAAGCGCTCGGTGAGCGGCACCTGCAGTGAGACAGAGAGCACACAGGGCAGCCCGTGAGGCGGAAGGCGGCGGCCGGGGCCGGCAACCCCGCAGGTGCGGTGCGGTGCGGTGGGCGCGGTGCCGGGGCCGTACCTGCGCTAGGCGGAGTTGGAGGAGCCGCGGAGGCGCGGGCCGTGGGGCGCCGCCAGGTGCTGCTGCTTCTGCCGGGTGGAGCGCACGGCCAGGATGGCCTGGCGGTTCTTGTACTGCACCATCTGCAGCGTGATCGCCGCGTTCCAGCCGTGCTCCTGCGCGCACCGAAAGTCGATCTCCTTCCCCTCGGCCATCACCACCGTGAAGTACACGTACTTGCCCTTCCGCTCCACGCAGTCCACCGTCTTCATGTTGGAGAAGTGAAGCTCCTTGATCTTGGCCGCCGGCTCGGCCGGGGGCGCCGGCTGCTGTTGCGGCGGCGGGGGGTGCTTGGGGGGTATGAGGAGCAACCCCTCCTCGGTGAGGATACAGCGCTTCTTCTTCCAGAGCTGCAGCAGCCCGTCGCTCCTCTTCTCCAGCATGCCCTCCTTCACCGCCTTACAGCCGCTCTCCAGCATCNGCAGCGCGCCCGGCCCGGCTCCCCGCCCCTCGCCCAAGGCGACGGTAGAGCACGGCGCAAGGAAGGGGTTCCCCGCCGCACTTAACCACCGCTAGGCTAATACACTGCTCCTTTGCTTTCGGCGGGGTGTTCCCGCACTATTTAGTTGAAACACATTTCCTCAGCCTGCCTCCTTGGGCAAAAGCAGCAAAGAGCCCTCTTCTACGTGTTTCTGATTCAAGACCACTGAAGCCGGCGCCAGTTTTCAGCGGCACCCCGATATTTAAGGGATCGTCGCTTCATTAAACAAAGGAAAGAACCTTGTACAAGAGCTTGATCCCTACGCTGGGCTGGGGAGAAGCAGCTTCAACGGTATATATGAAATAAATCTTTACTTTCTGCAGCAGTTTGAGTAATGTGTAAAGAAAGTGGATCTGCACCTCTTCCCTAAGGAAAGAGTAGAACCTCAGTACATGGAAATTGCAAAAGCAGACTNGCTCCTGCGCGCACCGAAAGTCGATCTCCTTCCCCTCGGCCATCACCACCGTGAAGTACACGTACTTGCCCTTCCGCTCCACGCAGTCCACCGTCTTCATGTTGGAGAAGTGAAGCTCCTTGATCTTGGCCGCCGGCTCGGCCGGGGGCGCCGGCTGCTGTTGCGGCGGCGGGGGGTGCTTGGGGGGTATGAGGAGCAACCCCTCCTCGGTGAGGATACAGCGCTTCTTCTTCCAGAGCTGCAGCAGCCCGTCGCTCCTCTTCTCCAGCATGCCCTCCTTCACCGCCTTACAGCCGCTCTCCAGCATCCTTCTGGCAGGGTTAGACGGCCTCCGCCTGCAGGGGCTGGGCTCAGGGGGCAGCCGGCACCAGCCGAGCACTCTCCGCCGGGCGCCGGCTCCGAGGCGGAGACCCGGGAGCGCCCCAGCCCGCAGGAAGCGGAGCGGCTGCCGCCCGTGCCGCGGCGTGGCGAGCGGCNGGCGACGGTAGAGCACGGCGCAAGGAAGGGGTTCCCCGCCGCACTTAACCACCGCTAGGCTAATACACTGCTCCTTTGCTTTCGGCGGGGGGTTCCCGCACTATTTAGTTGAAACACATTTCCTCAGCCTGCCTCCTTGGGCAAAAGCAGCAAAGAGCCCTCTTCTACGTGTTTCTGATTCAAGACCACTGAAGCCGGCGCCAGTTTTCAGCGGCACCCCGATATTTAAGGGATCGTCGCTTCATTAAACAAAGGAAAGAACCTTGTACAAGAGCTTGATCCCTACGCTGGGCTGGGGAGAAGCAGCTTCAACGGTATATATGAAATAAATCTTTACTTTCTGCAGCAGTTTGAGTAATGTGTAAAGAAAGTGGATCTGCACCTCTTCCCTAAGGAAAGAGTAGAACCTCAGTACATGGAAATTGCAAAAGCAGACTAGGGGAAAAAAACCCAAAAAACAACAAAAACCCAAAGAAAACCAAACCGGCAAACAGCTAGGAGCATTTTTATTATGCTGCTTTGTTGCCACATATTTGCTTATCGTTTGGTTACCACGAGGTTAGCTTTTGAATAAATTTGAGTAAAAAAGTAAAGTGACCTAAGGTTAATATGAAACTATTTGATTTTTATTCCTTTAATGTATTAGATGCAAATCAAAATCCCACATAGCTCAATTTGGCTGACAAAGCCAATGTAAACTGAATGCTGTAAGTTTCATGCTATGTCTGAGAGCACTGTTTTTAAACATGCATTTATCATGGCCACAAAAAAACCTCCTCACATCAATCTTGGCAGCTAGGAAGCAGATCATGCTGCAGCCTGTACTGTGTTCCAAGAGATTAGAGAAAAAAAAATCAACATTAACGATAGCTTCAATGGAGTTTATCTCTGATAACATTTTAAAAAGGATTTCCTCTTACAGTCTTTTCCTCTTGAAGTTCAAAGTTAATTTTGATAAATTGTTGAGGGGTAAACAATCAAGACAATAAAAGCAATTAAAATTTAGCTGGTTTACCCTTCCTGAGGTAACTGGAAAACACTCAGTAACAAAAGTAACTTGACTAGTCATAAATTAAATGAAAAAGGAAATTACTATCCTAAAACATCCATTTATATAAAGAATAGTCCTTTCTCCTTAAAGTTGAATAGATATGCTGTAAGATGTAAGTCATTCTCACAACCATCTTACACCTATTTTAACAGAGGCACATGCTAATTTTCAAAATATCTGAACACCATTCACAATTGCCTCAATCAGAAGTTCACTGCCATTTGAACCTAAATTTCCCAGCACAAATATCTGCATCTCCAGCTGCTGGTGCACATACAAGTTGTCTCAAAAATGGCTTGAGCAACATAAGAGAACTCCTGCCTTTTCACCTGATGTGTTTTGCACCTATTTCTTTGCTCCTTATTAAGCCTCTGCGCATCTAACATACAATTTTCAAACTCTCCTACTAAAGCAAACTGGTTAAAATACACTCATCTATACAGAGCAGCTTAATTAAAATCCGGAGTTTATGTAAGGCATAGGACAGTAGACTAATCCTACAGAAGACCAATTTCAAGCAATTGACCTGTTCAGTTTTGGTTGCTGTTTCACTGTAAGCAAACAGCCATTTGATTTCAGGTAAATGCACTAACAAGTAGTGTGGAAATTCACATTAGATTTGAGAGTGTCACATTACACTGCAACAGCATTCCAAAAACTCTCCCCTCCACCCTGCAACACTGCACTGTAGCACTTCAGGACATTAACACACCGCCTGTATCTGTATAATTTAATGTGAGCTTTTTCCCTTGTTCTCAGTACTGACGGTAAACTGCAATTAATCAAATGAAAAAGGGGAGACTAGTGTGGAAGGCCAAGTATTTCCATGAAATGTACCAGAGAAAGAGACTAAATACATTCCACTTTGCCCTTCCGTGACAAAGCATTGAATGTGAGATTTTTAACACAATTCCAAACACTGATGGACATACTCTGCTAATATACAGACTCACAGCACTGTTTATTGCTGGTGAAATTCACCTAAGCATGTGGTCAGAAGCAAACATGCACAACATCCATTTAAATTTGTACCCTATAAGCCAACAAATATTAACAGCCATTTAAAATACACTGTTTGACCAAAACGACCAGATCAGTCAAAAGCTACAAGACTAGTGTATGATGAAATACTGACAGTTCCATGATAAAAGAACAAAATATTGTGCAGAATTTGCCAGTAAAGGATAACTTCATTTTCCTAGATGCAAGTCAGAACTGAACTTCCGTAAATGTTTCTTACATTACTATTTTGAAAAACCACATTCAACACAGGCACACTACAATATCCCATTGAGATGTTACTTTTCTTGAAATATACATTTAAACCACTGCACTAATATTAAACGCTTCACATCAGCTACCTTTATTGAAGTTTCACTAAATACTAGGCAGGTTTTGCAGCCATTCCTGCAGAAATAGCTGGTGCGAAGATGCCTCCTACTGTCAAACCTGAAATACTACAGTCTGAAAAAAAACCACTGAATCTGATCCATAGAAGTCTCTACTTCTCAGATATGAATATTTCTTATAGAATTTTTCCTTTTCTATGCTCGAGGTTGATACTTGCAGAAATGTCTGCTAGTTAAATACTCTGGTCTCCTCTATCATAAACTCCATAACTTAGACTCAAGTGGTTGAAATTTTGTATGTGCAATCTTAATTAAAGGGCAATTATAGCAAGAGTATTTAAAGTGTTCTTTTTAAGCCCTGAGGCAAGTTAAACGTTATTTTGGGAAGCCACTGTGAAAAACTAAAAAGCCCATGATTTTACTAGTTCTCCCAGGTAATGAATTTGCAGCCAGCAGCTGGATAATCAATTTTTAGTGTCAAAGGGATACTAAGCCCATCCCAAATGATAACCCCTCAGCATCATTATTTCTTCTATTACTGAGAAGTGGCTAAAACAGAAGAAGGGTTTAAGAGGGAAACTTAAATTAATTATGAGCTGGTCACTGCTAGATAGAAGGAAAATGAGGGGAAAAAAGGGGTAATTTCATGAGAAATACATGACAAATACATGTGTCGCAACATGTGATTAAAGCAAGTAGACAGTAAGTGGCTAATCCTTAAAGAATTTTCTTGACCATTATCATCTCCCAATAATTTCACTGCAACTTGCTGCTGAAAGAACACTGAAGCACTGAAAATGCGACCCAGGGAGCAGACTTCTCCTTTCAGGAATTCCATCCCACAGATACTTGTATATATCCCTCAGTAAGCCAAGCATAAATAGACAAAAAATTTACCATAACCAACAACCACGCTGCCCCAGGCCTCAGTGTTCCTTAAAACCCATGGCAGTACCAAATAAAGAAAGTGTGGGCAATTCACCAGCTATTTGCACAGCAGCTTCTCCAGCCTGGCTTTTTCAAAGCCCTTTGCACTTCCCAGGTAGTTGTTTTCCAAAAATATTTCCGCTTAAGCACACACATTGGAGAGAAAAACTAGGCTGCAGAGGGGCTTTTAAGCTTCTCAAATTTGACCACTGCAGTAAAACATGCTAGGAGTTCAGAAGTTTCTCCACTGCAGGGCAAATGCAAATCTGAGCAATTCTTGCCAACACTTGAGCACACAGAAGCAAAGCTCCTAACAGTAAGCTCAGGACTTTAACCCCTCCTGCAGCTGCAGAGCCAACTTGTGTTGTCAATCAACTCACATGCTTTAGTTAGACACCTTTGAACACAAGAGCCCTTCTGCCATAGCCTCTTGTGCCTTGTGCCCACCCCTGGTATACACCAGGCAGAAGCAAATACAGAATAACTTACTTGTACTTAGCTGCTTTACTCACTCTGATTTTTCCCACTAAACCTGAGACACAGGACACATGTGGAAGATTACCAGGCATTAGCAAAGGTCTGACAAGAGGATTTAAAGAACAATGAGACAAATGCCACGTGGACAAACTTCTACTTCCTCTCACTGGTGTACAGAAGTAAGACTTAGTATTTTCAGTAGATAATTTATGTTCACTTTTGGCAAGCACTAGCAGTTGAAAGTCATTATTTCAAGACAGTCTTGAAAACTTGTGGGGAACCTCGACCAGGTTACTGAGCAACTATTAAGAAATGCAAATGGAGACGTGGTTGCAATTTCTCTAACCTGGAAAAGAAAGTCTTGGATTGGAGAAGACCACAACTGCACAGAACAAGTGCTGTAGAGCTGAGTCTACCTACTCCAACATCCATGCAACTCTACCCCCAACCTAACAGACCATAAAGGCTGTTCATGCTTTCATTATCAGGCTGTGTCCTTTATACTGAGGGGTTTTGCTTTGTACTGTAGCATTTTGCTTCCTTAAGCTGCTGAGTGTCACAGCACAATCCTCTGCCCAACAGAAGGCATTTGATAAACAACTGCTGCAGAGACACCTCTGGAAGCAAGAAATCCTTGGCAGAAAGGTTAATCATTTATCTGCATGTAAGTTTCCTATCAATTTTGGAATCAGGTTGATAACAATGGGCCCTGAAACACAGGGAAAGTTTGAGTATCAGCTTGAAGACAAAGATGAACACATTCATTTTCTGCATTTTTATATATTCTGCTGGCTTTTTCACTTAAAAAGCAAAACATGTCAAAATTACAGTATCTGCTATTAGTTTCAGAAACACCAATTTCTAGAACCCAGAACACAATCTAAGTTTATGAAGCTATGAGATACTGGTAAGTAGTGTTGCTATGCCCAGTGTTCAAATAATTCAAGGTAACACTTCTAACTGCACCAGACATCCCTCTTCTCCAAAAAGTAAAACTTCAGAATGCTAAACTTAAATCTGGGCTCTTTTACTTCAGGATGCTGTTATTTTTTTTTAAACATGAACAAAGTTATATCAGACAGGCTAACTCTTCAGTGCTAATCTAATCTAGATTGCTAAAAGAAACTCTGAAAGGATTGCAAAGAAGCCTCCCTCTCTATGAAGCATAAACCCCAAGCACCCTTCCCTGTCATCTAAATTCTCACTTAATTCTTTCCTCACCAACCTCCCACTTTTCCCCCCAGAATAATTCATCCTTCAATAGAGCAACCAAAACTGGACAGATGACACCATTTACAGAGATGTTAAATGACAGTGCATTTATGCAACTGCTGTCAAATACATTCTATTTCAGTAGCCTGAACCCGTGAACAAGGTAATTTACCCTCCTCAAACACTAAATGAGGTTCTCCACACCTGGTATAAATGAAAAGTGAAAAGAATGAGTCACAACACTTCAATCAACGTTGAAAGTTTAATGTTCCTGCTACATACTGCCTTTCAGAACTGCTAAACAAGAGTGTCATTGGTAACAAAACTACAGTAAGCACCAGAACAGTTTTTATTTAACCAATGCCATAAGAACTGGCACCTCATTTATATTCTTCTTCTTTTTGCTGCAGTCTGGAGAGCACAAGAACTGCTGATTTAGAACTAGCACGTCAATCTGGAGAGAAGCTTACCAAAATCCATCAAAGGATGTATTCATGACCCTGGATCTTGCAGGCTGCAGGTGTGCTTTGATATCTAACAATTCCCTTCCTCTTCAAACACTGAATCCCACTGTGTGTTATGAAGGTGTTAAATGAGAAAGTAATCAAAGAGCAAGCCAAATTTGTTAAGTAGTGAATTTTGAAACTTACAACTTTTAACAGTTCATTTTCTTTTAAAAATACTGTTACCAGATGCTGTTAGCAAAAATGGGCTAGATCTAAGTAAGGACTTCAGAGACTTCCCATGTCCGGAAGTATGAACCCCAAAGCCCCATTTTAATGACTTTTCAAACTCAGAACATACCATCACAGTTTGGTCTCTACATGTCCTGAAGTTTAAACTTAACCCTGGGAGATGTTTAGAGAAGAGACCATGTGAAACCCAAACACCTAGCAGGGTCAGTGCCTCAAAGGATATGTGTATTCTGATACCACAAAAACACAACCACATCTCCTTTAACACATAGCAACTGAGAGTGCTTGTTAACCTTTCATAACTGTTTTTTCTATGCTATGATCTGTGTTACCTAAAAAACACCCAAGATCACAGCTTCAATGGTCCTGCTTTATATACAGCTACAAATAACAAGCTCCTTCTCCCAAATCCATGGATACCTGGAGAGGAGAGAGATGAAGCCTGACAGGGATTCTGAAATGAAGCACTGTAATATTTAAGCCTTCAAGGAATTAAAAAGAAAAATCAGTAACAAAACTAAAACAGTTTAGTCAGAGGACACTAGACCCACATCTTCTTGGGGGGGCTGAGGATTCAGAAGGGCACTTGGGATAAGCTTCATTCTGTATTACTTACCCTCTAGGCAAGTGACATGCTGGAGAAACTCTTCCACCAGCCCCATCCTCATGTGGTTGTTGCCTCCTGCTTGCCCTGCTCTTTCCAAACCTTTATGGTCAAGTGTATAAGTGGCACAAAAAAAAAGTAGCTACTGCAGAAATAGATGTACAGCTAGCTGGACATGTCTTTTTAACACTACAAGGACCCTTCCATCCCTGGAAAAGCTACCTACTTGCTTAGAAGATCAGAACTTATACTGTTGTGTGAAGGACAAGACAGCACAGAGTACAGTAGCATGCTATGGACTGGAAAAAACTCAGAATACATCAGTTCATAGTCTCTTTCAGCTGAGTATATTTAAATCTACATCTCATCAAGCACTTCCACTGCTAGGCTAGAGGCAAGGTCAGAACAAGTAAGATCTTCTAGCCCATGTGTTTCAACTAACAAAAATAACCAATATGGACAAAGTATGAACCAGAATGCACAAACACAAGCACAGTGAACAGAACATTAGGTGAAGAAAGTGGAATTTCTTTGGGTTTTTTCCTCGTAGATGCTTGATCAGTGAGGACAAACTAGAATATAGCCAAGTGTTCCAGCACTCTCTTCGGCTGCAGGGCATGTTTTGTTCAGGACCACCTAGCTTCATCTACACAGACTGAAAATCCAAGGCACTTTGCTCCAGATCTCATACTAATAGGCAATGCCCTAGAGTCAGGCACAGCAATACCGAAGTCCTTTATCAGATCTAGCCCCACTTCTATGAACTTGTCTTCTCTAAAATGGCAGTGTGGACCAATCACTGAAACATCAAGCTCAGATTCACAAGTATCACACTGCAAGTGGAAAGTATGCATCAAACTTTCCAAAGTATAGTGTTTGTTTTTCAAATGCTATATAATTTACTTTTCAGTAAATACCAGCTTTTGTTTCTAGTAAAACATGAACTGCAGCATGTAAGATATGCCTTACCAGTTTATACATGCAGATACACACGTAATAAAACAAGACTAGCTTCTGAAAATACTAGGTTTTATTCACACCCCTGTGGTAAACAATATCCTTAATATGATGACTAGGTTTCTTTTGTAGATCACTATGTCACATAAAATACAAAACCCATAGCATAAACAAGCTGACAGTTATGAATGTTTAATGTGGTCTCATTGAGAAATTAAACAAGATATACTAGTCTTCTCAAGTAGTCAAATCCAAAATGCATCATCATCTCCTAGTTAGTTCAGGTCACCGCCATTTCTATAACAAAGTAATAAAGGCACAGCTAGTGCAAGCAGACTTAAACCCGTTCAGACTACTGGGCTGAAAAAATACTTTGGTTGGCTCTTCAGGAGAGAGTTTTCTCTAAACAAATATTGGTCTCAGTTAACAGTTCTGATCATCTTCACAGCTGCAGTCTAATAGCTACATGACAAAGACTTCACAAGAACCAAACTATGTAGCAATGAATTAACATTCATGCTTTAGGGGATTTACTGCATTCTACATATTGGCAGAAAATTATACTGTTAAAATGCTAGGTAGATTGAACCTACATTTTAAACTGGTTCTTAAGTGTTCGATTTCTTTTTTTAACAAATTGGTTACTTAATTCTACCAAGATACAAAACATAAGGCTGTAAGTAACTAATAGTTGTGTTTAGGCTATTACAGTGCAGGTAATCCTCAAGGCCACAGACACACTGCTTCACTGCTGCTTGCATTCTGCTGGGTTCTGATCCTTCTGTTGAGAAAAAAGGAAATACCAGTTTACAGAAATCAGTATTTAAAAAAAACTATCAATATTGCTAAGCATGCTTTCTCAAGCTGCAATATTCAAGTTCTTCATCTTTTCTGTTGCACTAGTTGTCTAGCATTAGCAACACTGCTGTCTCTAGATGCAGCAACGTCCATTTAGCATTTATATTGGCTTTGTCAGCATAGCAGGATACCATCTAGAACAAAAATCTGTCCAGAACTAACTGTGGTGAAATACTCTAAAAGAAACTGTAACTGGAAAAACAAGAGTGATGTGCAGTAACAAACAACCCAACTCAGAAAAAGCATGCAGACCCTCTTCAAAGCTTCAAACTAAATAAACTTCCTATGGGCAACAATGAGAGCATGGCTAGAAGACACTGTAGAGCAATGCAATGAAATGCCAATTCACAGCTCCTAATGCTCTGGAAACATCTTTTGCAATGAATTACAGTTATTAAAAAATTCTAACACAAAACATTTCTTCTGTTCTTGAAACAGACAGTATGCCATGGTAATAAGGGAATTTAAGAAAGTTTTTTGGGGGCAGAGTTCAGTTGCAGGTTTTACTCCACTACCTTCCTTGGTGTGGACAGCTATTCTAGGACCACAGTGCTTTAATACATTCAGATGGCTTACAGCCTGAAATCAGCTTACAACACTATAGTATCACTAGTATCTCTAGCCCTTGAGCAGTTCTCAAACTGACCATAGTCCTGTCCTTTCTCAGTTCTGTTTCACTGAGAAAAGTGAAACAGAAAAGCAATCTGAAATGGTGGAAATTAGTCCCACTTGCAGCTGTTTCATTTTGATTCCAAAACTTTCTTGACTAGGAAGCAATTTGAATACACTATAGCATATGAAACATCACCAAGAGGGCTGTACATTTTGATTACAAGTTTGTACCCTGTCTTTCTATGTACAGTGCTAAGATTATGTAATTTTTTTAACAGTACTTTGATAGTAGCTCAAACCATTCCTACTGAAAAGCACTCTCTTGAAATGACAAGCCCTTTTAACAGCAGGCATTTTGGAGCACTTTGCAGACTTCATGACTGCAACTTTCACCTACCACCATCAGATGCTTTCGGGTGGCCAGATGTACCTTTTCCTCAGCTATTAAAAAGCTATGAATTAAGTGGCTCACAAAGGTTTTTCCAGCCTGATTAGTGATTTGCCCTTCCCATGGAATAAGAAAGCTCCCAGTTGCTCTTGGCTGTTCACATTTTAGCACTTGGCTGTAGATGCGTTGCTGAACCTTGACTTCTGCTACCTCAAACAAGAAAAGACTTGCCATTTATCTAATCTGAAAGGGCCTATTTTGTATTCTGCTGGGAAAACCTGTGCCAGAGCCAGCTTGTAGCAAGTTCCCAAAAACTGAACCTGCATTACACAGTTGTCTCTGTGTCCCTACAAGCATTTTCTAATTTTCATCATTAGGCAGCAACGTGCTGCAAGACAAGTTCATAGAAAACCAAGCCTGAGTAACCTCAGTGCTCAAAGCCAAAGTTACTTTTACCAAATAACTCCTGGAGAAAGAACTTTGTAGAAGTTTCTCCAGCAATACATACTAACCTGTCAGAACTAGGCCTGAAACAGCCTCAAAACAAAACATGCTCAGCATAGGAACTATTGATTTAATATTTAAACTAAAATCAATATTCAACATACATAAAATTTTTAATGTCTGTTGCATACACAAATTTTAAGCATTCATTTTAATTCCTTACTTTTGGGTCATAATCAGGATCATTTTCTTCATCTGCTTCTTCTTCTCCCTCCTGCAAGAAAACTTGTTAATATTTCTCTAGCTTATCCATGTCCAGCTTTCTGAGCCACTTTAATGAAAATCAACATTAAATGTACTCAGAAATACATTGATTACCACTTCATGTTATACACATCATATTAGTTTATCCTCCATAAAGTGCATCTTTTGACTTGAGTTGTAGCTTAATTTTTAAGATACCTTAAGTGTTGTCTTAGTCTGGTGTGGGTTTTTATTTTTTTGTTGTTGTCTTGCTGGTTTTCTGGTTTTTTTAATTATTCACCTGAGATCCACAAAACAGTGTGTTCTATCTTACTTCAGAAGACTCAAAGACTAAAGGAACTCTTATTCCAGATAATAAACTACAACCGGGAAGCTATTTGAATCAAAGGCATCTGTCATCTTACCTCATCATCTGCCTCTTCACCTTCTTCATCGTACTACAAAAGAAAATAAATAGTTTTGATAGCACCATAAATGCAGCCATTTATAGCTCAAGTAGATGTCAGAGACCACTCTGTATCATGCTCTTAAGAGAGTCACAGAATGGTTTGGGTTGGAAGAGCCCTTGAGGGTCATCTAGCTCTTAACCACCCTGCCATGGGCAGGGAAACCTTCCACTAGATCAGGTTGCCCAGAGTCCCATCCAACTGGGCCTTGAACATCTGTAGGGATGGGACATTCACAGTCTATCTGGTCAACCTGTTCCACTGTCTCACAACCCTCACGGTAAAGATTTTTTTCCTAATACCTCATCTAAACCTAGGCTCTTTCAGTTTCAGCCCTGGAGCCCCTGTGTCTGTCAGATTTAAAAATGCTTTTTGCATCAGCACGAGCGATGTTCAACTTTCCCTGGCGAGCTCCGGCAGAGCAGACGGCTCCTTGCAGCCCGAGAGGAGCTAATTACACTGCGGTACCACTTGGGGACGGCAGGGGACAGCGGAGCCCAAGGCAACCAGACCTGGCAGTACCTCCCTCCTCCACAGTCACAACAAGGGCCAACAGTTTAGATTCTAAGAATTAATTTTAAGAAAGGACTTATCTAAGCCATTTTAACTGCCAAACTGTCCTTGTCTGAGTGGCGGCAGGCGACAGAAAAATGTTTTACACCTGTACAAATTTCTGAGGCTTCATGGTTTATCAATTTCAAGTTTAGTTTAGCTCTTTTAAAATACTTAAGCTTTTGCAGAACTTGCTTTGATTATTTTGGCATGCTTTGAATGTGCTTATCTAGCTTTTTTTTTAATAAGAGAGTACTTTTGAAAGGATGAGGCTTGAATCTCAAGGAACTTCATCGCCCAATATCACTGCAAGCACAAAGAACAGGCTGAGCAGCTAGATAAACAGTTCTCATTTGTTCTCTGGCAGCTCATTACTGTTCTACAAAGTATTGGGTATACCTCTCTAGGAATGCCTTACACATAAAATGCGACTATGACATCCTCTAGATGTTCAGCTTCTACCATGGCTTTTGCCACAAAACTCTAAAGTTGCTACTTCAAAGAGGAATTATTTTCATGCTGCTCTTTCTTGAACAACCTAGGAAGCTCTGCTGCAACTAACGTTGGTACATCCCATTCTAAAGATACCAATACAACCCAAGGTCTTTAAGCAGCATTATTTCAAGGTTTTTAGTGTTGTGAATGAACACCATACTTACATCATCATCATCATCTTCAATAGCTTCTCCAGTGAAGTACAATACTGACCGGGGGACTATACGTTCACGCAAGAAGTGACCTATTTCAAAGTCTGCAGCAAGGATTGCCTCGGAATCATCGTCCTGCATGAAACAATATTATTTCCTAAAGTATAAGATGGTAACTACTTTACACATACACACAAGTTACATGGATTTTGATGTGGCCAGATTTACAGAAATCCCATTACTGATCTTTTGAACCAGGACCTGCTTTACAGAACTGGAACTGAGGAGCCAAGTTTGACACTTTCAACAGGCCACCTACATTATACAGTCAGGAGGTGCTGCTTCAGTAAGCCTAATTATATACAATTCTGGAGTTTCTTTTGTTCCAAGTAGAAAGATTATTTATTATCTCCCACAGACTTACAGTTCATATGCACAATGCCCTTTGAAAACTGAATAATAGCCAGGTGAGCCTATCACATTAAAGATTTTACAGCCTACTTCTGATTCCTACAGTACATCTCCTTCTTGATTCCCATTAGACAAACCACTGTTGAAGCACCCGAACACCTAAAAACACTCCCTGATCCAATCCCAGACTTTCACTCTTCTAGTTTTCATACCAAGTGTTTTGCTGCTGCCCATCTGAGCAATTCTCTTCAATTCAAAATACTTCTTTTTGGGTGGAGATTTTTTTTTTCTAAACATGAACATACAGCTTTTGGTATCCATGCCAACTAGAGTTCTAACAGCATGCTTCTGGAAGCTTTAATTTCATATTTCTCACTCAAACTGGATAACATACTCCCTACTATTAAGTATTTTTGGTAGTTTTTTCTCCTTCCAAAAACATGGTTTATTGCCATAGTGAGCACACAGAAAAGCGGGCTCTTGCAGTTTTATATTCTTGTTTATTTTCTTCAAGAGTTAGCAGCTTGAGAAATTTTTAACAGCATAAAATACAAACTGGATACATCCAGCCATTAGATAAAATCATCCAAAGAACACCTGAAGAGAGAGGCTTATACCACCCATTAAGTCAAAGACTGATAATGTAGATCACTACATTTCTACAACTGTTAACAATTCACATGATACCTTTCAAGAAGCATAAACTGTTAAAGTTAACTAAATGAAACCCTAACAAACATCCAACTCAACAAACACTCCTAAAAAAGAAAACTCAAATACCTACTAGTCATCATAGGTATTCTCAGTTAAAGACAAAAGCAGTTAAAGTTGAGGCTGTTGAATGAAATCTAAAATTCCATAAACACTCCATCATTTTTTAAATAAGCCAACTTACCAGGTCTCCACTTTCAGGAACTGTAGAAAAAAGAACAGAAGAAACAAGTGAGTGAGGTTCATTCTACATTTAAAGTTAATGCACATAAACTAGTGTTCAGCTCACCTTCAGGAGGGCTAAAGAAGTTGAAGAAAGAGTCATTGGAAACAGTTTTTGTCACAGTCCTAACTGTTCCGCGGCCCTTATGTTTCTGCTTCTTCTTAATGGTTTTCAAAGTAACATTCTTTCCTTTTTTCCAGTCTATTTGGCAACTAAAGAGTAAATAAAAAAAACAAATGACACAAAAAAACCCAAAACCAGCTGCAGCTTCATACCATTCACCTTGCTGCAAGTATCTGCTGAGACTATCACAACTGCAAGAGACACAAGGAAGAGAAAATATTAAGGTAGCATTTAATCAGTGCTATCTTTTCATTAGTTTATATGTTGAGAACAAAAGTAACTGATTAATTTTAGGATTATTTCCATACAGAAGTTTTTCCTTCTCCACTCAATCTCTGAAATGCTAATTTTCATTAGCTACCAAGTACTGCCTATTTTCCTAGTATTGCACCATTTTTAGAGCCACCCATCCACTATAAAGTAATACAATACTCGGGCACATTAGTAATATGCCAAAGTTCACCACATCTATCGTGATAACCAGTAAGTCCTTAAAGTAATGCATCCAGCAGGCATGTATTTTCTGGCTAATTTTGAATTGTTTGTGAGGGTTTTGTCATCTTGTGTTTTATTCGTTTGTTTGGGTTTTGGTTTTTTGGGGTTTTTTAACTCCATCCCGCTTACAGGGCAAATTCATGCCTACAGGCTTCTCTAACAGCCAAAGCATTCTGGCAACACATAAATAAAAAAGTTATATCAGTGAAACTAACTGCATTTGCAAAAGCTTCTGATTAGATTCTTTTAAAAACTCAAAGAAATGGAGTGAGTTACTTTGGGACAAGAAGGGGCTATCTTAGCTGAAAGACAAAACAAGGACTAGGAGTTGATCATTTTTACAGAAGCAGTGGCATCTCACACCAAACTCTGCCAGGATATGCTTTTTAAAAACAGACCAAACTGGTGAAGACAAAACAGTTTAATCAAAGCTACCCAAGCATTTAAAACTTACAGGACTTTGCAAAATATGCGAAGTGACTGGGAAATAAAGTGGCAAATAAGGCAGAATGAGCAACTGGAGATTAATGTAAAAGTAAAACCAACACTGCCTATGCAGTAAAAGACTGTAATGCAGTTCTTATTACTCACAAGAGCAGTCAGAACACTGGAGATATGAACACAAAAGCTACTGAAAAGGCCCAAGTATACTCATACGGTAGTTATGTACAATACAGTTTTCACTCCTCTGTTCACAAAAAAGGGCATGTAGAGAAAAAATTACTTAGCTAATTTAAAACAGAAGATTTCACTAAGAAGGGAGTGTGACAGTTTTTAAAAATTAGCAACTTGGAATTAACAGATGACTATTCGCCATTTCTCAAATAGACATTCAGAGGCAAACAATCAACACTTAAAAAACAAAATGGACAACTGCAATATAAAAAGTAAACCTGAAATAAATTCCCCAAAATGCTGTGTGTCAGAAATACAACAAGATTAAAACAAGCAATCAAACTAATTCTAGCAAAAGTTATCCAGGCCTACTAAAAGATACCACCATCCACCTTTCAATCCACCTTTAGTGATTGCAGAACAGTATTACTAAATAAATACTAAATTTTTAGTTTATATTTCCATATAATATATAGTATTATAAATATTGCAATATAAATCATGTGTTTTTCTATATTGAATTGATGTTATTGACAACTAAAAAATTCAAGTGAAACCTAGTTGTTCACAAGTTACTAGGGGAATTATCTTTTCTAGCACCTCCCCAAGATGCTGTAAAAGTCTTCAGCTGGATAATGCTAAGGAAGAAACTGTTACATTGCCTTAAAGCTATCTATTATCACTTACCCTGTACAACCCATGATTTCTGGTCCATCAAAGGAGAAGGGATCAGAATCATCTGGCTCTGACCTCATTCTATACGTCTTTGTCAACACTTCGTTTGTGAAGTAGTCATTTGGTTCGAAATGAAATTCTAATGTGAAACTCTTGAAAAGAATTGCAGAGCAGTAACTTTAGTTATTTACAAACACCTTTAACTTCTTAACACCTAAAATCCAAACCCAAAAAATACACATGCAACAGAATACACCTTTCTCCAATACATCAGTAACATATTCTAGAATTTGCTACCCAAGTTCTACAGTAAGTCTTCAAATCTTTTCATTTACTTGATATTACACTTACTAGTTATTATACTGCTTGCAGAAATGACAGATCTCCCAGCACACAGCTTTCTTGCTGCTGATGTACAGGGAGAACTTCTAAATTTAAAAATATTAGAACTTAGAACACTGTCTGATTGCTGCCAGGGAAATATAGGAAATTACATCAGTTACACAAAAAGTACCCAAAAGTATCAAAATGCAATAGTGAAACTTAAGTCATCAGATATTAAGGCTAATCTCATCAGAAGCTGAAGGTTAAATCTAGTACATATTTATTCACAGGGGGGTGCAAGACTACCACTAGTCCTTGTACTGATTTCTCAGAAAGAGCAGCTGTATATTTCCTCGTGACTTCCACAAGACAATTGGCAATCACAGATCATGTTGCTAAAATACAAATAATTCTTAAGATAACACAAAAGTAATCTTGTTTAGTAAGTTAAACTAACCATAGGCTGTCCAACTTCTGAAAATTTCACTTTTATATCTTTTAAGTGTTTCAGGATAGGTTCATCATGTTCCTGTAGAGAAAACACAGTATATTTCATTTTCATAACATTAAATTATACACAGATTTAAGGCCTTGCAGAGATAAAAAGCCATGTTTAGAACAAGTTTGACTCAGAACAAAAACCTTGTTACAACACTGAAATACTTCCACGAACATGACCAGTAGATGGCAACAATGGCTGCATACAGAGTTTCCAATACAGTACACAACCAAAACCCATGCAAACACCAAGTATAGCTTTTAGTAATGTCTAATACACGTTTCACACACACTTCATAAGCACCGAAAATGTATCAGTATCGTAGAATAGGTTCAAAAAATAAAACAGTAGGGAAGTATTTCAGTGCTTTATACTCTACTTGGAAAGTTACCAGAGATGACATCCAAGTAACGGTTCCATTATTGCTCTCCAACAGACATATCAAGCATCGTAGTGTTTCCACTGCTTTCTTAAAGACACTTGGATTGATTACCAATGCAACTTTAAACAAGCCTAGACCACCACCTACCTGAACCATATCACTGAGCAAGTCCACATTCTTGAATACTGTCAGCCAAAACTCAGGAATTCCTTTAGGGTCTTCTTTTTCTTCATCCTTTTTTTCTTCTTCAAGCTTAGCTTTGTCTTTCATTTCCTCCTTGAGAAAATAAAAATAATGTGTTTCCTTAATTTTAAGAGTGCCCATAAGGTTAATCAGTTCTTTGTTGATACCAGTACGGATTAGGTTTCATGTGGATGCTTTAAGCAACCATTAAGAATTAACATTGTTATTAACAGCAAGTAATCATTACAAACCTGATTTTTTTAAACAATGTCAGCTTATTGAATCTTGTTTCATGCTAAAGCTTGAGATACTGATGAGAACCAATTAAGACACTCACTGAAATTTCTTCGTCAGCATCTGCTTTCCATTCACATTCTTCTTCTGTAGGTTCATAAATGGCATTGATGATTTCACTTCGCTGGAAGATTAAACCAAGAATATTTTCAAATTTCCTAGTCATTGCAATCAGCAATGCCCCAACCAATAAATTCCTAATCCTAAATTACACAATTAGTAATACATTAACTACTTATCAAAACCTTTTCTTCTGGCTCTGGAGGATAGATTCAGCAGTTAAGAGGTTTTCAACACACTAAAATAAACACCAAAGTCCTATAAAAGTTACAGTATCATCTGAAATCAGCTCAACTAAAATGAGGCCTGATATACTGAAGTCATTTTGGTAACCACGAAACAGACTTAACCTTTCGCTCTCAATCTTAGTTGATATTCCCTTGGATGGCAAAATTGTATCAATTGAATTGAAGGGGCACATATGAGACCAAAGTAATTTGAAACATAAATATGTTTTCTGGTTTTTATATTCCCTTGTATTTTAGATGAAGCTTTATAGTACAAATCAGAGTAGCATTAAAATACCTTGTCAAATAAGGGCTGATAGAGAGCAGCATACTTTCTTTCCAGCTCATGAACTTCCTCATAGAACTTTGCTTCTATCTGTGCGCACTGAACTTGAAGGTTCTTGAGAGCATTCACACGTCTTTTAACAACTTTAGGCAAGCTGAAAAATTCAGTGACAGAACTGTTACTAACACTGCATTTTAAGCACATATTGATCCCTCCTTAACCAGACCTCTTGCAAGTTAAACAACTTGTACCACAACACATTTTATACTCTATTTTAAGCTTTAGAAAGCTTAAATCAAAACTACAATCATCGAGATTAAAGTTCTTAGCACAAGCTCTTAAACTGAGGCTCAACCAGTTAGAACCAGAGTATTCCAAACACCTGGGTAAATCATGAGAGAAACCTGTGCAATAAATCTGCATTCTAAGGTTCTACATTATCAATGAGAAACAAAGTAAATTCACAATATTGAGTACAACTAAGAAAGGACTCACCATGACTTTTTGCTTGGTTTTATCAAAAAGTTCAAGACTCTTGAGTTATTCTTTGTTAAGAAATTTAGTCTTCAAAATTTGCTTCTTTGTTTCACTGAGCAAAACAGCTGGTAGCGCTGTCTTGAAACACACTGTCTGAAAGTGAGCCAGAACTGGTTTGCTAAATGAGCCACTATTACAAATGTGTAAAAGGAAAGCAATTACTGCATTCCTCATAAATGCAGATCAACTAAGAAAAATTTTGGTAAGGATTTAGAGCAAGTTTTGATAAATGAGAAAATCACATGAAGTACTGCTAATAATATTCCTCTATCAGCTGGTGGTTACAGTCTAAGCATAAAATGACTATATGAGAGACACCAGGCCTCCAAGTATCTCCCTGTAGTTTAAATAACTGATGTTTCATGACTAAGGCAAAATTACAAAAGAGATTCCAAGGAGCAGGAAAGAGTTTTAAGTGTGCTATACTGTAACTTCAGGGGAAAAAAATCAGCCACTGTAAATATTAGCATTCTTTTCTTCATAAAAACTCAAATAAAAACTCTTCAACTCTGAGATGCACTACAGACAGGCTATATTAGTTTTTCTGCTATCTGAGCAGCACAGTGGTTTATGACCACTAATGCCAAAGACAATACTGTTCAGAAAGCAAAAGAACTATTTATAACACTCTGCTCATGCTAAACAAATGTTGTACCTTTCTACATATCCTGCAGATGTTCCTACCAGACCATCAAGTCTTTCCTGAAGGGCTGCAAGAATCTGAGGATTTTGCATCATCTGCACAGTCAACTGCCGAGCTAATTAAAAAAGAAAATTATGTAAGCAAAAAGTGCATCTTTTGGACTAATCTTGAAAGAAAGAATTATGCATTAAAAAAAAAGAAAATTAGACAAGCAAGAATTACATATGCAGAAGAATTGCTTAAAAGGGTGCCAAGATTCCCTACTACCAAAACATGTTTCTGATTTATAAAAGCCAGTTTCCCTCCAGAATTCCTACAGTATAATTTCCCCTCTGATTCTCACCTATAATAGCTAGGAAATCACTGACAATACACATTATTCATCTCTAGGTTGCTGTGGGATACCTGAATACTTACCATTTAATTACTGTAAGCCATTTAATTACTTCAGCTAGTGAATGTGTTCCCCAAAATTTTGCAATCCAGTTTTGGAAACACTTCTTTCAATAGGTTAGCAAAGCATAACAAACATCTTGAGCAAAATGTTCCACTTTAGTGTTATTATTCTGTTCAAGTAATCACATAACATGGCACTATTAGCAGTCCAAGTAATTTTTTGCAGAGTATATTAGTTATTTCTTTCTTGGCTAATTGCTCTTTAGATTCTATCTGTGCCCCCAGACTTTAGATACAAAGCACGAGTAAGACTGTTCAGCACTGACAAAACAAGTATTTTGATACATGTTCATGTTTTTTGTTGAAAAGGATTTATTAATTTTAAGAGTGGTAACATTAAGCATGATTTGTTCTGTTCACAGTCAACCAATTCAGCAACAAATTACTAATCAAAAAGTAAGATACACTTACACATATATGCACATTAATTTTTTATACGCAAAGCTTCACATTTGTGAAGTTTTTAACTGTTTTCAGCTTTGAAATAATCCAGTCACATATCCACAATAATCCTGTCTTTCCCAATTATGCAGATGGCCAATACTGCCTGAAGCTGGTATTAACCACAACAATAATGTGTAACTGCAGACAGCAAGCAAAAATCTCACCATTTGAAAAAACAAAGTCCTTGCTTCAGAACTCAAATACAATTGTACTTCTGAAATTCTTTTACAATTTCCCTTTTTTTTTGCAGTAAAATTCTTTTAACACTAACTAGAAAGCATATGTGCTTAGATGCTTAGAAACTTTTTGTTTCAACATTACCTTTGCTGTTGGCATCTTCACCAGTTTCTTCTTCTTCTACTTCTTCAACATCTTCCATATCCTGTTGATCAAGTTCAGACTGTTCTTTGCTATTAGAAATATTCAATAACAGCATCAATAGGTTAGTTTTACAAAACACTATAATGAGTTTAAAGACATCAAACTAGAGATTATGTGGGTAGAAGCAAACTGTTGCATCTTCTGATCTGTGACAAACAAGTCTTAATAGCCAAACAAAGCCGCATTTGTCTTCACAGAAGTTCCAGATTTGACAAACCCAGAACAGTTTAAAGAATTAGCAACTTTCCTGAATAACAAAGCTTCCTTTCTACAGAAGTCCCTCATCTCATGTTCTCATCAACCAGTCAAAGCCTCCTTCTGCTCTACAAACCATCTTCCTTAAGGAAGTTAGGTTCACCTAAACAATACTTCAAATGCCACAAAATAAGAGCACTTGAAGTACAGAAAAAGCCCTACATAGAGTGAAACAATAGAAATGGGCAATACTACCTGTTTTCCCCCTCTGGAATTTCAACTAACATAGGAAGTTGACTAGTGCCTTCTTCCACTTTTATATTTACTTACAATTAGGATCACAAACCCATTTATCATAAGCAACATAAGCTTTTCTCCCACGTGCTATAAACCTCAGGTCTTGCCACAGTGCTCAGGGACATTATCTAGACCCTGCCTATCCAGTATTTGGAGAACCCAGCCATGTAAAATACAGCACAGGACACACTCAGAGCCTCAGTAATCTACAGATTTTACTTACTTGTCTATGTCTGCCATTCTGCTAGATTTCAAACACTAAGAGAAAAAAAAAAAACAAATAACACGTAAGAACAGCAGCACTAGATTTCAGTTATAAACTCTATGGTCATGTGTCATTATACCAAAAGAAACACAAACCATGTCAGCTTTATGAAACATGATAAATAAGTATTACAGTTTGAAGAGTGGCACATCAACACACATTTTGAGCTCTCAGTCTAAAACATAAAGAAATACTGAAAAAGTTTGTTCCAGTTTAGAACTTACAGATCTACTCACTCACATAAGTACCAAGTACCAGCAAAACGCCATGTTGAATTTTGGATCTGAGGACCATGTTATAATCACTAACTGAAAATTAGTCCTAAGTACAAAACTGGAATATAACCTGAGAAAAACTGAAGCAAAAAGGGTGCTGGTAACTGTTTACTCATTTCCAGCATGTAATTGCAGACAGGGGATACTTACAGCTAAATCATTTTAAGAATGAAGGTGCCTTTCTGTGGCTTTACTTTTAATCCCAACTCTACAAAACCAACCCAAGTAGTTCATCAGAATATCCACAATATTCCAACATTTTACAAAAAAAAATTGGAGCCAGGCTATTGAACATGATTCCCATGTCCTAAATGATCATTAATTTCTTAAAATAACTCAGTATAATCATAAATATATTCTATACACAGTAACTAGAAACATTTAATATCGAGACTATTGCAAATCTTGCGTACCATGAAGCACCTATGTTCCCAAATGTATTATAAAATGAGTAACATTTTCTACCAGCAAAACAGTACTTGGGAGTCTAGTTTCCAAAAAGATGTTTTGGGTAACTTGAAGTCTAAGACAAGGCCAAGCACAAGAAAACACTGTCCCATTACTGCCATCTGCCAGTAATTCAGGAGGCTCCAACTACCAGGAATAATTCACTGGCCCAAAAAGCATGGAAACAAATGCTTTCGAGTCTCCATTTTACCTGCTGTCCTGTAAGCTAAACAAATTCAAATTTCCTTCAGGAATTTCAACTTCTTATAATGCATTCCAATGGGAATTCTAGCAAAGTATTGGAAGGATGTGTTCCAGAAAAAGTGAAAACTGCATTTGATCTGTCCAACGTGTAACACAAAAACACAATCCCAGTAAGATCAGGATATTAACAGTCAATATGAAGAATCATGTTAGAATCTAAACTTCAGAATTAAACACCTACATTATATGTAAATATAATCTAAATATGTTTTTCCTGCTGCCATAAGTACTTCCCAACAGTTACATAGAAAGAATCTGATGTCCTCATTTAGAACCAAAACTTTATAGTGCAAATTAAAGATCTGGAATGTAATCCAAAAGATTCAATTCCCTAATATGCAGAAAAATTACAGAATCAAGTACTTGTCCATTTATATCAGAGAAACAATACATTATTTGCTAATAAATAGAAAGGCAGCACTGCTACAAACCAAAGTACATCTAACAATTCAGTAAGAGAACTAGAGCAATGCTCTCAATTCATTTTATTCAGATCACATTTGCCTGTCTTGTAATTTCAGTTTTACACATGGATGCAGGCTATCCATGTAACAATTCCAAAGGGTCTCCTTCAAATACCATTCTCAAGGACAACATGGATTGCAGACTTACAGAAACTGGAAGTATACCACAATAACAACTCTCATGTACAGGTCCTTGTTTTTCTTGAGCAACATAACTAGCATTATTTTTGATTTACAGAACATTGTATCCAAGCAAAATATTCAACCTTTTCCTTACATACTTCCTCTTAACTTGTTTGTAATGCAGGACTATTTAATGGAGACTGACAGTACTGCTGTGCAAAAGAACACAAGATGCACAGCTCACCTGCCTCCCACACATTTTCCTGCAAATGCAACACAATAATGCTCCTTGCAGAGACCAGCATTTCCTCTCTCTGTTCTCCCTATCAAATAAAGCTTCAACTTCCATAAAATGAAAGGCAGGTCTTTTAACCAAGGTGTGACCAGTGGCAGCACAAAACCCTGTGGTCTCTCCTAGCCAGTCAGCTAGATGAAACAGCAGCTGAAACACCTTAGATGTTTTCTGAAAGAGACCAGCTTCTACAGTTAATTTAAACATTTTTTTCCTAAATGAAGACAGGCCTGGCTATGAACAAAGGATGTCTAAAAACTTTAAGAAACAGCCATCCCATCTGAAACATGGGCCATTAGCCAATGCCTGGGAAAAAAGCAATGCCATGGTAAGAATTCCCCCAGAAACACTTCTAGCTTTCCATCACATTCAGAAAAAAAGCCACACTGGCTCAGAAGTGCAGGTATTTGACAATGTCAAATTTTTATTTCAGCAGGTAGTCCTCATTTTCCCCAAAACCATGGAGGTAAGCTGATACTACTCAAGTTTCTGAGTTGCAATATTCAGCTCAGAGATCAGAACTAAGATTCTTCTACACTATTCAACTGTGTAGCAGAGGAAGTTTCACCAGCAGTCTGGTGCTATTGAATTTCTCACTGGGCTCTTGTTTTCACCCGCTGAACAACTAATTGCCATCGTAAGATTTCATCCATCCTTTCACTGTTCAACCTCTTTCCAAGATTTCTTCTGACCATGCTAAAAGCATTCATCTTGCTACAGCACCCTGTGGGACTCCAGCATCTGCCTCTCTCCTCATAGCAATAGGCAGTAATCACCCTCTGCTTTCTAGCTCTTAAACAATCCATCCAAGTACTGTATGTTTTCAAATTATGGCCCAGTTTACTCAAACACTTTGAATAACATTCTTAAAAGATTTTTTTTTTTAGTTAAAATAGACTGTACCAAGCAGCTGTCAACTTCAGAGCCTCCCTCTAGTGTTTCTCTCCCTCATCCAATTTTTCCTATTCTCCTTGCATCAGTCTTTTTTTCATGTCCCATCCTTTAATCTTCCCTCCACTTTTTACACAAGTCGGTATCAGAATGTACACAGTTGGAAGAGTTCTTCTGAAAACTGAGGAAATACCAGTGTCTGCCATGACAATTATCTGCCAGCTCTAGACAACTGTTCTTGAGTAAGGAGACTACAAGGCACTGCCAAGAAAACTATGCTGGCAGACACTTAGGCTAATCTGTGCAACCCACTAGCATGGAAGAAATGTAGTTACATCCCATTTTGTTTACTGTCATTTACTTAAACAATCATAAGCTTCTCTGCAAACACAGCTCTACTGGCTAAAAAAAAAACCAAACAACCCAAACAGAAACAAAAATACTGCAGAAAAGCACTAAGAAAATGCATTCCTTCAGAGCAGATAACCTCCACTATCATCGTGCAATGCCCAGTAAAAGGTCCTGGTCTAGTCTTCAGAGTGTCAAATACATTATATACCACAATCAGTAACATTAGAATACATTGCTGCAGTATTTTGCAGTATCTCCCCAACACTAAATATTTAAATAATGAACTCGTATCACTCCACTTTCCATAAGACACAGTTGGCCTTCCCAGTTCATTCATAAGTGCATTCAGGTTTGTAAATAGCAACTGTACCTTGGTATGTGAGCAATAAGAACCACTGGCATCAGTCCCTGAAGCAGTTCCAGGGAGGTATCAGTTCACCAGTTGTCAGTGCAGGATTGTCAAACCTGGCTACACCTGGTGTATTACTTCAAGCCTCAGCATCTAGGTGATTGTTTTGGACTGAGATACTGCTTGGAATCTAGGCCTCCTGACTGAAAGAAAAGACTTATGAGCACAAATAAAGAGTAGTCTACATCCCTGTATAAAGCAAGCACGCAAAAAAACTTATTAGTAAAATATTTTATTTCCCTGTTACTTGAACAGCTACAGCCACTAGCTGTTTGAATGCAGTAGACTGCATTACGGTCAAATACAGAGGTGCCCACAGGCTTTGCTTACATGTTTTGCTGCTCATTGTAAAAATATGCAGAAGAAAAGAAACAATTACTTTATCTTTGCAGCACTTTAAAGAGAATTTGTAGGAAGTTTGTGCTACAAAAAGAAAGCAGAAGTACAGAAAAGCAAGCTACAGTGCAAGTTTCCTAAAGGTTCAGCTTTAAAACCTCTTTCATACAGGTACCTTAAGCTTGCCTGCTATCACAAGAAAGCATGTTCTTTATCAAAATGAAAAGGTGAGAAGACTTAATCCAGCACTAGCTTACCCACAATTTGAGTGCATCCCGCAGAATTACTAAAAATTAGCAAAACCTCCCTAAAATTTACAACTTATCAAAACTGTATGACAATTTGCTATTTTCATTAGACATAAAGGATACTCGATCTTGTTAATCTACCATGATTTTCAAGAAATGGAGTTCGATACATGCAGAATGCTCATGTGTTCATCCTCAAGTTAGTCATTAGTGAGCTTTGTTTTCAAGGGTTACTGTTTCTTCACTAAGTGGTTTTGCACAAGTGAAGATAGAAATACAAACCTAAAGTGTTCAGCATTTCCTAATCTTTCCTTTACCCGCACAGAAACTAATCTGAATTTGCACAGAGGCACCAGCCAATGTTACAGCTAGGACACAGGCTTTGGTGAGAAGCCTTTTCTTTTTCAGATCAGCTTTACATGTCCCAAGTAAGCACGCCACTATTAGATTACCCGGACATCCGCTCTCCCTCAGGAAGACAGGTCACAGCGAGGTGAACTGCAAGTCAGCTGAGGCAGCAAGACATTCCTGAGACACAGTTCCTCCAGCAAAACAACAGGATTTTTGCACAAGCCCTAAGGCTGGCAGGCTCACAACACATCTCAGCTGCTCAGCATCTCTGAGCACACCATGCCACAAGCAGTACCCATACCCTCCCTTTCAGGAAACACCTCTTACCCTTCCTTAGACAAACTGCTCACACATTACCTTGGAATAGCAACTAAGAGAAATTTTTCAAGATGTTCAAGAGTCACAAATGGGCTTTTTGAGGCTATCAGACCCCAACTACAGCCAAGCCTTGTTAAGCCACATTTTTAAAAGAAACGCTCCTTTTGTACAAACTGATTTCCTCAGAAGTCAGTAATTCAGAGCACTACAAATACAAGTCAGCTTGTCCACAGACTAGCCTATCAGACTCTTCCTGTCCCTGGAAAGCTTTGGGCAACTGAAAGCAGTACCTTATCAGAAAATACCTAAAACAAATGAGCCCTATGTGGCATTCAGAAGCTGCAACCTAAGGTAACAAACTAAGCCGTGGACTAAGTTAGATGTCACTGAAGAAAAGGGAGGTCCAGCTGGAGGACAGCTAGTTGTATTAAAAAAATCATCAGGATTAAGTCTGATAAACTATTTGCAATGTGTGCAGAAACGACAGGTGCCAGACAAATGACATCATACCATCCAAGTTCAACTCTCGCTAGAGACTGGGAAACTCAAGAGCAATACATTCACCACAAGTTACTTCAAACCAATGCTCTTGCCTAGAATTCCAGAACAATTTATAAGATTTCTCCTTACATAATCATCATTAAATACAGAAAACAAAAATTAGAACAGTGTAGAAATCCTTTAGAAAGCACTCTCAGACTGCAAATCCTCAAAATAATTGTCTGGAGTAGTTTCCTCAAAACCTCTAACAGGTTTGTAGCTTTGAAGAGCTCAGATGCTCTGCAAAGTGATCTTAAAGGTCTTTTCCAACCTAAGCAATTCTGTGAGAACTGAGTGAACTGTTTAAAAAGTGCACAGTACATGGTATAGAGTTTCACACTTCATATGTCTTGGTACAACAACCCAAAAGATGCACCAATCATTCCAAAACTGTTACTAGAAGCTATGGTAGCAAACACTGGGTAGGGAAATTGTTATAAGAGAAAAGAAGAAACCAGGACAACATTTAGCCCTTCTTCAAAAAGAATCAATTGAATAATACATCAGGCTAAAAATGCCATTTTAAAAAGGGAATAAAGCAGAAGACCGAGTGTTTCCTTTATAGTTGTGAGATCAAGTTCATGCATCCATTACCACTAGCATGAAAACTGGTCATGAAACAAGGGGACAGTGTATCTATTATTATCCTGAGGAGAGATCTCATCACTTTCTACTACTACCGGACAGGAGGCTGCAGCTGAGTGGGGAGTGCTCTCCTCTCCCAAGTTAACAAGCAACAGGATGAGAGGAAATGGCTGTAAGTTATGCCAGGGCATGTTTAGATTGGGTATTAGGAAAACTTTCTTCACTGAAAAGATTGTCAGGCATTGAAACAAGCAGCCTAGGGAAGTGCTGCAATCACCATCCCTGGAAGCATTCAAAAAATGTGTAGATGTGGCACTTGAGGATACAGTTAAGCAGTGAACACAGCAGTCCTGGGTTAACAGCTGGACTCAATCTTAGAGGAGAGGCCTGTTTCAACCTAAACAATTCTATGTTTCTATGATTTAACAGGGCAGATAAACATGTTAAACAGATTATATCACTCATCTTGGGGAAAAAATATGCCTTCTCAGTAAAGCTGAAAGTCCAAAAAAAAAAAATCAATGTCAATTAAATGAGCAAAGCAGTGTAGTGTTAGAACATCAAGATACCATATCTACATGATGAAAGACATTATCAGCCACTGAACTCCCCAAAGACAATTCCTTTATTAGTGCATCAAAGTTATTATGTTAACAAAAGATTTCTAACTGTTAATGTAGGAACAAATTTGACAAAATTTATTTAAATTTTCAAATCTAGAGTAGATAATTAAAACAGTCTGGCCAAATACAAGCAGAGAAAACAAGAGTATGATATAATAAAGAAGACAGTACTAATATAGAAGCTACTAAGTTCTGGATAAAGAGACTAAGGCACCAATGATCAGTGGAAGCAAGGAATTTCAGGTGCCTCAATACAGCAACAAGAAGGTGACACCGGTCTCTTGCATTCCTTCATTTTGACACAACTTACTGTGCTAGCACCAACTCATCCACGATGTGCAAAAGACATGCACAGTTAACAGCAGAAATGCTAACTGGCATGGCAACATATGGGAATCTTTAGCTGAAGCAAGGTCTCTTGGCCAAGGAGAAAAGGGTAAGAAATTCAGATGAGAAGCAGCATTTCACAAAACACACGCAGAACTTCTAGGTACGTGCATGTGCTTAAAAATCCGAGATGGGAAGCACTTGTATCACGACATGCTAGATACATTCCTTTCATAAACGAACACCCAGTTTCTCTTCTAAATGATCTCCCAGTCTGGATGACTGTAAAGTTAAAAAATGTTTTAAGCATTTCTTTGTACGGTGTTAGACCTTCAGTTGCACAAGCAACAGCAGGTCAAGAGACAGAGGCTGTCACAAGCATGTACCTTTTATAACAACTCATGAGAAGGGTTATGCAAGTTTGAAGTTACTGTGAAACTGTACTGCTACATCTCAGCTTATGGTAATATGGAAAAAATCAGAATCTGGCTGTAGAGAAAAAAAAACACTAAAACATGATAATGCTGAATCAAGTAACACAACACAATTAATTGAAACTGTCTGCTCTCTCCCCTTCAAGTGGTACCTTTCTGCACTCCCTAATAACTCCAGTGGTAAAGGCATCAACTTCAGCCATTTGCCAATTCAACTATTCCACTAGTGTTTATAGGCCTCTACACAATACATGGATACATGTTACAGCATGAAAACACATTTTTCACATTTCAACTTCAAAGTGCTCTACAGTGGCATGAGAATACCAGTTACTTGATGGGAAAAAGTCAAATTCTGCAAAACAAAACAGAGGGATAATACATATAAGTAACTGTTATTAGTAACTGCAGCATGTGTTTTCATTCATGTGGAAACCCATTCTAAGCTTTACCCGGAACAATTTTTCAATCAGGAAATAAGGGTTCAATCAACAAATACTGATCTCCTATCTTTGTAGCATTTTTACTGCATTGTAGATAGTGCCTGTTTACTCTTTCAGCAGAAACAATCTCCACACACTGAGAAGTAGTAGATGGACTACAAAATTACAAATTAAAAGCAGGACTAAATTACATCTGCGTGCTTGTCTATGCTACTGACCTGAGCTCCCTAATCATGTTCTAAAAATAGGGTAATTAACACACAATGTTGCCTTTGTTCTGAATGCCAAGATTCTGTAGCAGAAAACCTAACAATTTTTATTTAGAACAATTTTTCCTTATTAGAAAAGTAACAAGTTTAAATCTAAATCTAGAAAAAATTAACAAGACCTTTATTTATTTTGCTTTAAAACAAACTACTCAGTATAGCTTTTCACAGGTTTTACTTTCCATCATGGATAATGGGAAGAACAGCAGCCATCCTAGAGGACTGAAATCAAAGTCTTTATGTATAAAGAAATATCTGAAATTTCCTAAGAGAGTACTTCTCGATACAGTTCATGTTGGTACAGGTATTCAGTTTGTTAAAAAATGGCAAAGTAATTAAAAAAAAAAGTGTTTTAACAAAGTTCTTCAGGTAGCAAAGTGAACTCTAACAGCTTAAAAAGAAAAACAACTTGTGCATGCCACAGCATCAGACAATGGGAAGGAGGGCATTAGCTGGCTACCTAGATCGCCATATAATCAAACACAGCCATAACGGCAATTATGTTGCTACCTGCAAAATTCACACACTGCAACATTAAAGTTTTTGTCTTATTTGACTTCAAAAGCATCTAAGCATCCTTATGTGAAAATGAAGTTTAAAACCACTGAAAAATATGTACAGGTTTCAGAAGTATGCTTTTTGCTAGAATATCTGATGAATGCAATTTTAAATTCATCCACTAACCAAGAAACTTTGAAGTGTGGAAAATGTGTGAAATTCCTAAAATGTATTTTGCAACTTCTTTGTTAGCTTCCATTCAGTGTTTTTTTCCATGGAAGCCAAGTCACTACTAAGCTACCAACTTTAAAATACCCAGTTTCCAACCAACAAGTTAGTGTGAACCAAAAAAAAGGACGCGACCACAAGTTTAACACATTTTGGAGGCTGTTGGGATGAGATTTAACAACTGGCAGTTAAGACCCAACACAAGAATGCCCACAGTTATGGTTTCATCAAGTCACTTTCAAATGAATACAGGTGTAGTTTAAAAAGCAATTGTAAACATGTACTAGGGCTACAGATAACTTGAACCATGGAACATGAGCACTGTTTACAAAGTTATCTTCAGAAACATTCTCTTGTGAATTTCACTCCATTGCGCTTTTGGCACCAGTACAGAAGCACATGATAACCTCCAAAACACTGAAGGTGGTGAAAGAACCAAGGGGCTGCGTCACAAAGATCTCACCTGTTCAAACACAGCAATGGTGCCACCTTTGCACATAGAAGAAACAGCATAAAGCACTATACCAGCTCACACTTTAACATTCAATGATGAATAATTTCCAAAACTGTGGTATCATGAATTAACAACTGCTTAAAAGGGTGACCAAAGCAAGGCAAAGTAAACAGTATTAAAATCTAAAGTAACAAATAAAAAGATGCAATTCCAACTAATCTAGAATTTAAAAGGTCAAAACCTGCTATGTAAAAACACATACATAACGGCATGCAGCCCACTAAAGATACCTATTCAACATGTGTAAGTGGAAAGATCTGAAATGAACGCATGGTGACTAAAACACACAACACAAAATGTGATCATCGTGCACTTCAGTAATGTATCCTCAATGAAAATACAGTATTCACTGCTCAACATTGAAGAGAGGAACTAGCTCAGTTAAGGAGCTAGCAACGTCAATACCTGAGCAACAGAAGCAGTTCACATTTTAATTAACAGTATTTGAGAGGAGAGCAACAAGAAATGACACAAAAATACCTACATTAACAAGAAGTTCAAAAAGAACTGATTCAAACTTGGTTTCAATATAAACAATTTTTTTTCATGTACCCTCCCTGTGTTCCTCAACTTGACCTTTCAATACCTGTCAGGTTTTTAACTAGGGCCTGAACTAAACCAAATCTTTCCCTCATGTGCAATTCATCCCACAAGAAATCTGAAAGAACTGCTTCTCCTTCCTTTGAAACACTGCATATTAAACAATACCTAAATAAAATAGTGGACTGAATTAATCACAGTGCAGATGGTCAGAAAATCATGGTTATGATTCTAACCTGGCTCTTAGAAGTCTAGGGGTTTGTCCATTCCAGATTTCATGCACTCACTTTGTCAGATATCTTAATTTTCAACACTTGGTTAATTCTAGTATCTCTAATGTTTGGGTGAAGGTTTCTTCATTGTTTGTTTGTTATTTGGGTGGTGGTAGTGGCAGTTTTTTAAAGAATAAATGTAAAATCATCAATTGAATGCTTCAAAGATACAGGTATATCCAAAATCCACAGTTTTTGCATCTAAAATTTGCTTTCACCTTTTAAACATAAAAACCTACTATGGATAAGCTGGTAGTACCTTGTTCTAAAGTCCTTAAAGACCAGGTAAAACAGTTGATGTGCAAACTGTCTATTCATTATGAAAAGTTAAGATTTAAACTGAGACATCACCACTGCAAGTCATGTCTGTGCAGATGTACATTTAAGCACACAGCCCCCAAATGCATCAGTGTTTTCCAGTACTAAAATCTAAACAGCTTTCCATCTAGGAAAGACCTGCAGTTTAACCTTCGACAAATAGTTAAGATGCAGATGATGTCTTCACTTAAGAAGATGATGCAAATTCATTTAAAAGATTAATCTTTCAGGAAAATGTAAGTTCCTTCACACCTTAAATTATTTATATTTTTAAGTAACCCTTGAGTATCAAAAGTAAATTAGCAAACTCTTATTTTTTTAATGCAACTGAAGTTTTAATATGTAGCGTGTAAAGTTTTCCTGAAAACTTAAGATCAAATGTTATGACTAAATACACAAGGCCACATCAGTAATTAAGATATTTTTCTTTCTCCATTAATTTTGCTGATTCAGAAAATCATAGAATCATTTAATATAGGAAGCCCTCAAAGCCCTCATACATTGCTTTTAAATAGCCTAATTTTTCAGAAGGTCATCAAATAAATCCCCAAGCAACTTCTGTGATGCCTTCTGGGCATGTCTGGTTTTCTAGACAAATATATTATGACACCAGACCTACTCTCCAAATTAACAATGCTGGGTGATGAGGAAATGCACTAACCTCTGAGCTGAGTGAGAAACAGCTAGATTGAATTAGCTTTAATTATAACCACTTTTGAATGATAAGTAATTTCCAAATGAAAACTGACATATAAGCATTAAATCCATCATCACGACCCTTCCTTGGATTAGACACAATTTGTACTGTGAAGTTCCACTCTATTATTTACCAGCCGTTTCCCTAAGGAAAAGCTTGATGGAATGCAGTTTCCCAGACCAGTTGAGAAGACTCCTCAGCTGTACTAAAATAAAACCAGCAATAAAAGGTCTCGTTTCAGTCTGCAAAGTGCTGTCTTCTGTGTAAATGGCTATTAGTACCTCACAAATACCAAAGCACTCCAGGTTCATGAAAAGTCACGGAGCTGAAGTTCCACTGAATGCATATACAAATGCAGAAAAACAAACAGGTGTAAAAAGAACACCTGCATCTCCATTTTCTGTAACCTATCCAATTGCTGCAGTTTCCTTTAGAATCTCCTTAGCGTGAGATATGCCAAGTTTGCAGCTGTTTCACAAGAACCTGAAGACGAACTGGGTTATAACTGCATTAGCAAATAGGTGAATATACCATATATACGTTCATTACACCCATTGCTCTACTGGAATAAACTGGCTTTCACCAAAGGATTGAACCAAAATTCAAAGTGTAAGATTCTTGTCTTCTTCCCCCCTAAGACTTTTCACTATTGAAATTAATATCCTCAAGCTATTTTACTTCCTGAAGGAATACAATTTCTGCCATGATGAGTCAAGCTCTTGGTGTTACAATTGCTTCAACTTTTAGGAGCCTAGTAAATAAACAATTTTTTATCAAGTGTACAGGGTAAGCCAAAGTTTTCTCATAGATGTGGAGTTCTGTATTAGAGGACACAGCCTCAGCCTGGAAGATCCAGATCTCACTCAGGGTTGTGAAAACTCTGTTAACAAAGGTTCATAACACCATGCCCACAGTGGCTTGGTTTCAGTTTCACTTGTGCACACATGCTTAAAGCTAAGAAAAAAACCACACCACCCATTTCCAGGGTGCTCAGTAAGCAGGTCACCATAACAAGTCCCCCACCTGCTTCCAGGAATAGTTTCTGAGTGAGGCAGGGGCTAGATGATGCACAGGATGGCAGCAGCATTACTGTGCTGTTCATAAACAGACAGCGCTGCAGCAGATCTGGCATTTCTGGCACTTCTTGCAACACTGGGCTGGCAGCACAGACGTAGCACGGGACTTCTGCATGCTTCCAACACTCACTTCCTAGCCTTGTCAAAGTCAGAGAAAGACTAGGAGCTCTGAAAAATACCAATCTACCTACCACCTGTGCACAGGACCAACATTCTACAACTCTGTCCTTAGAAATCACGAGTTCATGATATCCAAGACTTGTGACTGAACGCAGAAGTGGAGGGCAGTAAGACTGCTAACATGTATCACTCTCACAGGACTAAGGGGAACACACAAACACAAGCTTAGGTATCATGGCCTGTTCTGAGCACTTACATAAATGTTTCCAGTATCCAAAGCCTGAGAGGCCTCAACTTTTGTCCGGTACAGAAGCATCCAAGTAACTTAAATTTCCATGTATGTAGATTTTAAATTATATCTTCCATGAAGGATTACTATAATTTCTGGATTTACAAGAGACTGGAAGACATTCAGCCTGCTTCAAAGTACAGTGCTTCTGTAATTCTATAAGGGTACCATTGTAAAATAGGCACAGCAGGAAGGCTGCTAAAAAGCAACTAACATTTTTGTCAAAAACCACCTTCAGCAGCTCACAGCCTTAGGCCTTACCACTTCTCTCAAGTTTCATTTAATGACTGTAATTAAAATTATCAAGCACTATCTCCTGCCTGATTAATGTAGGACCTACCAGAAGATGTTAAAAATCCCAAGAGGGGCTGAGCAGTATTTGTCATAACTGGCAGACACTGCGCCCATTTCTCTCGCCCTCCACAAATGAATCAGAACATGAAATGTTAAGTGTATCTCAATAGGGCTTCAAACACATACATAACTGCAACGAGCTTGCAGATAAACTGTGGAAGGTGCTGATGTACTATTACTATACCAGTCACTTGAAAAGAGGCTTGTGTTTTTTCCTGCAAGCAAATGAGGTAGGTTTTTATATTAGATATTGAAAGCCTCACAAGTATTGGCAGTGTAAGGTCCCTAAGCACCCAATACGGAGTAGAAAGAGTATGTTTCATAAGCAGATAGAGCTAGATGAATGCTCAACACAAGATAATACTTCCACTTGTAGTCGCTAAACCTTCCAGGTAGTTTCTCAGCCTTCCTTGGGACACTGATTTGGGTGATACCAGCTAACAGGTACCGGGAGAAGCGACATGTTGAACTCCCGGACAGCACTCCATCCTGAGGCAGGACGCGGGAGCTG